>JAHQCQ010015011.1:0-12489 GCA_023539305.1 Ilex asprella | reverse complement strand
AGGCGGCCAGTCTCTTCTCCCTCAGGTTGCCACTTCAACGCAAACACTCTCCCCCCATCCCTTTTCTGTGCAAACACCATCCTCTCTCTATCACTCGCGCGCGCCCAGCCCCAACAGGTACGATTCATCACCTCTTCCTCTCACCTCTTTATTTAGTTTTGCTCTTCATTTCCATATGTCTATTTCCCTGCCTTTATTTGTTTGGTTTTGCTCTTCGTTCAAATGCCAACAAGCTGTTCGATCAAATGCCCCAAAAAATCCTGGCTCCCCCATAGGCTATTGATCAAAGTTTTTATCTACTATAATTTGTATCTTCTGCTATAAAGCTATAGGAATGAATATCCAGTCCAGTATTGTAGCAGAGATGGCCTGTTTCTAACATGAATAAACCAGTTTGGCACCTCGAATCCTGCTTTACTCGCCTTCAGTAATTCCTTTTGGGATTACCAATGGAGTAGGCATTGGTATATATTGCGATGGTTCTGTCATTCTGTGTAATGGTTAGGTTGAAGGGTTAGTCAAAGAAGAGTTTTGGCTGAAAACTGCAAACAATTGATCAGGATCAGCACCATTCTCGAAACGCACAACAGTAGAGAAGGAAACTACTGTGCTGATGAACTAGCAAAATAGGAACTTGGGAGAGAGAGAAGGCAGAGCCTGTGATGATAGATGAACCATCAGATAAGATCAAACCTATGTGCTTTTTGTTGACGTAGCCAACACTATTTTTATACAAGCACGTAGGCGACTCTTTTACTTTTCCATGGCACAAAAACAAAACATTTGTTTTTGACATTGTTGTGCAGCCAAGATGTATCATCTTTGTGACAAGATGATACATCTTTGTGCAGTCAAGATGATATATCACTAGTTAAATGGGATGGCAATATAGATTACGTAGTTTATCATCCTCCATTCTCTTTAACATTTCTCAACCAAAAGGTGAGATCAATCCTTCGGTGAGTATAGATTTCTTATGTTTCCTTTTTTGAGGTTTTAGTAAGCCCCCATTTGCAAGCTTCTTTTCACCATTCTGTGGGTGTTTTTTTCTCTACTCTAAGTGTGTTGTTACGGAATATAAAATGCAAAATCTAGTTTATATATAGCAAAAGAACTTCCAACATCTCTTTTCTTTTTCCAGATAGATAAGGTAACAATTGGAATTGCTGAAAATTTGTAACTAGCTTGCGACTTGACAAAAAGAAGGCTGTTTAAAGCAGGCACAATCCTCTTGTTAAGAGAAGTCTTTCACATCAGACATCAAATGAATTTGCGTTTCAACAACTAGACTATTTTCCACTATGAAGCCCTTTGATGTGTCATAGAGATCAGCAATAGAAATTGCCTTAGGCAAACCCCAGCCTGTGAATGTGTCGCTGAACCAAGCCTCAGCTGTGACAGAAATTTAGAAGGAAAATTTTTAGAGGAAGTAAACAAACTAATTTTAAAAGGAAAATTGTGACAAACTAGTTTCCCAGTTCATCAGCTGTATTTGAGAATCTGTTAAAAAGTACAAATGTTAGAGTTGCAGGGCAGGTGTTCACATTTCAATTCGCAGTGTTTGCCATTGACTCTGTCTTTTACCCGCAAGCTAAATTTTGCAAACAATTTTTTCTTAGTTGGAAGGGATCCACAATCAGCTAAATCTAGAAAGACAGATAAGCTTTTGCCCTCTCCACAGCCATTTCCTTTGGGATAAATAATTAGCTTCCTGGATCAATAAAGAAAGAAGCATATAAGAAATAATTCCATCTAGTTATGGTGCTTACAGAATCAGAATTAAGTGGTGAACTCCAAGGGCTCAAACCATTTTAGCTTTCCTATGGTGAAAGATTCAGAGAACAACCGCTCATCTTTTACTTGTGAAAAGTTTTTGATCTCCCAAGTGTAACTATTGGCAGAAGTTACCTCCTTCAAAGAAAGACACTCTCCTCTGCCAGTAGATTTAATGACATAAACCTCAGCTCCAAACACACAGGAGTCATCAATAAGGTATCCGTTAGAAGCATATTTGAAAGTATCAAGGGAAAGTAATTTGGCGAAACCGAACTGTCTTAAACCTGTGGAAATGTCTTACTCTCCCATCAGCATCTACAAACATGAGACACACCCGTTCTGCACAGAAACAATTAAGTCATACTCTCTCATATAGCTTAAACAGAGTTATAATTACTACAAGTGAAAGTATGTGCATTTTGAGAAATGTTACTTTGGATGGTCAGGTACTTGTCTCGGATATGATCGTACACAAACAAGTCGAATTTGACATTAACCTCCCAACCAAGAGGTAATGTATCTGTCTCTGATATTGCTAAGTAGAGAGAGATGTGATCATTCCCATTTCCTTTCTCATCTCCATTAGGGTATAGACACAATTTCCTGTAAATAAGGCAACCCAGATAATGAGAAGACGACCTTGCCAAATAGTGCAGAAAGAATTTCTATTTCAATTCACTATTTGTAGCCACCATTCAAAAGTCACCTGATTCAAATCTTTTCTCTTCTGTCACGGAAAACGAGGAGAACGATTTGATTTTTTTTTTTTGGCTACATATTATATAAACTTGATTGTGGATAATATCTTCTAAAAAGTTCTGAAAAAATACAATGAAAGAGAATGAAGAGAAAAATTAGAACAAAAAATATATATAAAATTTATATATGCATGTTTCTTTTGAAACTTGATAAGCAATAAAAACTTAGCCCAGATTTCAAGCAAACACTTCCTAGTACAGATGCTTCTAAGTTCTAACACAATGCTCAGATTTCAACATGTACATCTTTTGTTCGGAACGCATATAACAGAAGCACACACACACATATATACAGAGAGAGAAAGGAGAGAGAGAGATATGTAGTAATTACCATCCATGGCTTACACTGTCCTGGGTGTTTTTGAGGAACATGGTCTTCTTCTGGTATACATTTGATGTGTGTGATTTGCTTGTGTGCTTGGTCGTTGTATGTAGGTTGAGGAATAGAGAGAGATTATATATATATAACTCATTGTGAACGCTCCACCCAAGTCAGCTCGATCATACATCCTAATACATGCATGCACCTCCAGCCTTTTGACATTCTCCAGACTTGCTACTAAAAGTTGATGAAGTTGCACTTAGAACCTCCTAGAGAAACGAAAGGACCGAAGTAATGATTCCCACGTAAGCACTATAAAAGCAAGAATCCGAGAAGGGCCAGAAGGTGGCCAGCTGCCTGCACTCTATCCTCAACTCCAAACGGTCCCCCTGATACCTCATAGAAGATAAGAAAAACAAGGGGTAGCACTGAGACTTTCCTACCAATATGTACCCTAGGAGAAAGTACTTCATTAATCCCTACATACTCTACAGCATTGTGTTCCCCCATTGAAATAGAAGCTTGTCTTTTAGCTGGGCTCCTCAATTTCTGCATGTTGAATTCTAAGCATATTAAAAGTGGGTTCTGTCAAACTTCATGTAAGTAAAAAAATAACAGCAAAAGATATTCTTTTTTTCTTATTACCTGTAGTATTCTTTTACTTCTTTCTCTCTCTGGTTACATACACCCATAAGATACCACACCAGTGACCCAACCCATTTATAACACACATCCAATAGATAACTACACTAATGGCTCACCAAGAAGATACCACCTCCACAACTCCCGTCACCTTCCACCACCACCATAAATATATATATATATATATAATTACCAGATTGAATTTTATTGTCATATTTAATTTTTAGGTATGTAATAATATTATAATACAAACAATAATTTATAATTTAATCAATTGCTTTGATAAAAAAATATAATATATTTAAATATGAAAATACTCAATAATGAAAATCTTACAATAAAACTTCAATATAAATAAAAAAATCAAACTTGAATTAAACCAAATTATAACTAAAAAAATAAAATGTCTAAAGAAGTTGGGCAAATAACTAAAAAAATTAAAAAATTACATACTCAAAGAGAAGTAAAATATATTACTAATTAGGTTTTATAAAAATTAAAAATAAGAATTAATTGTTCAACACATAACTTATTATTCAGTTAAATTACAAATAGAATTTAAATATTCATGAGCACCACAAGTGGAGTCATGCATTACTAGTATAGGTAAATAAATACACATTTATGTGTGTATTATATTATAATACTGATCAAATACAATGTATAGGTAAATATTTAAGTTTTGTAGGGGCAAATTAGTAAAAGAGTCATTTCCGTTACTTCTGTTTGAAGACAAACTCTAAAAATGAGTGTTAGTAAAGTTTCCCATAATATAGGGAGTCTTTTTGAATATATGATATTCAGAAGGAGTGCAGATGTAGTTTTCCCCATCATTTAATTAACAAAAAATATGTGGGTCCTTCCCACGTGGTCAAGTGTCAAGATGGATTACTTAAGAGATTCGATAGTGGTCCCTCTTCTGTTACCCCATCCCTTTTTTCTATTAGAACTAAACAAGAGATACACTTTCCATCCCCTCATTTTCCATATTTCATTTTCTATCCATCCCATTTTCCATCAAACCAAACAGGCCAAGAGACAGATAAATAGAGAAAGCGTTAACTACCTAGCCGTCGCCGGAGTTTTCTGTCGATGTGTTGGTAGGGTCAGCATGTGCAATTGCAGTCCGTTTTGTTACACCTTTACCGACTGCTCGCTCCGATACTGTACGGTCATCGGAAATCAAGGGCAGAGTCATTAGTGAGCTACGGTGGCTGAAGCCCAGAGTCAAAAATAAAAAATAAAAAATAAAAAAATTTACCACTTTCTACCAGTACCAGCCCAATTTCCCAAAGCCCACTTATATTCCCCCCCCGAGCAACGGCTGCTTGCAACTTCCCCCAAAATCTGTCTCTTCTCTCTCTCAGACGGGTCTCTTCCCCCAAAATCATGCCGAATACATACTGGCAGTATCTTCTCTATCAGGCGGCCAGTCTCTTCTCCCTCAGGTTGCCACTTCAACGCAAACACTCTCCCCCCATCCCTTTTCTGTGCAAACACCATCCTCTCTCTATCACTCGCGCGCGCCCAGCCCCAACAGGTACGATTCATCACCTCCTCCTCTCCCCTCTTTATTTAGTTTTGCTCTTCGTTTCCATATGTCTATCTCCCTGCCTTTATTTGTTTGGTTTTGCTCTTCGTTCAAATGCCAACAAGCTGTTCGATCAAATGCCTCAAAAAATCCTGGCTCCCCTATAGGCTATTGATCAAAGTTTTTATCTACTATAATTTGTATCTTCTGCTATAAAGCTATAGGAATGAATATCCAGTCCAGTATTGTAGCAGAGATGGCCTGTTTCTAACATGAATAAACCAGTTTGGCACCTCGAATCCTGCTTTACTCGCCTTCAGTAATTCCTTTTGGGATTAGCTTAATTGTTGATGTATCTGAAAATGCATCATCCAGGCAGCTAGTGGAAAATTGATTAATGGAAAGAAATTTTGTAACTCGGGTGGGGCAAGTAAATTGACTAGTTTGCATTTGGTGAGTGCAGTAGAGATTGGGGTCTGAAGAATTTGGTTGATGATGTGGTGGGATTGGCAGGGCCAAGAGGGCATGTATGGGTGGTTGGGGTGCAGAGTGCAGGGAAGAGTACTTTAATAAATACAATAGGGAAGTCTGTTGGGGGGAAGGTTACTCATAGGATCAAGGTTAGTGATTCTATTTAATGATTGCTTTAATGCTTATACTATAACGATTTTCATGAACTTTTTTGGTAAAAGTTAATTTCAGCAAGGGAATTTTGCATTTCTTGGTTCATAGCTGAAGAATGTTGCTCATGTGCTATTACTGTTTACTTCCACTGTTGTTTGTTTGTTTATTGTTTCATATTTTTATACCAGTATTCCTAGGCCCCAAAGCATTGACCCGAGTTACATGTGCCTTTATGATGCATTTTCTGATTTTATTAATGGAAAGAAATTTCGTAAATTGATTTGCTCAGAACTGTGGATTGATATGTCTAATGTCTTCTCATATGGATTTCTATAAACACTGTTTTCATAGTGTTCATCGAATAGGTTGAAAATTTTACACTGTTATTACTACACAATAATAGACAATTTTGCATTGTTCCATAGTGTTATTGTATATATGTTTATGAGTTTATATTTGTATTTTGTTAGTCGTATGAATGCTTAGCTTAGTCTAGGATAAACAAAAATCTTGGTTCCGTCCTTGCTTCTAAGTTCTAACACAAATGCTCAGACTTCAACATCTACATATTTTGTTTCGAACGCAGAGAGAGAGAGAGAGAGAGATGGAGTTATTACCATCCATGGCTGATACTGCCATGGGTGTTTTTGAGCAACGTGGTCTTCCTTTGGTATACATTTGAGATGTGTGTGATTTGCTTGTGTGCTTTGTCGTTGCATGTATGTTGAGGAATAGATAGAGATTATATATAAATATAACTCATTGTGAACCCCACCCAAGTCTGCTCGATCATACATCCTAATACATGCATGCACCTCCAGCCTTTTGACATTCTCCACAATTGCTACTAAAAGTTGATGACGTTGAAATTAGAACCTCCTAGAGAAACAAAACGACCGAAGTAATGATTCCCATGTAAGCACGATAAAAGCAAACAATTTGCACCAATTCCATTTTTAAAGCATTTCAAATACGCTATTTATTCCCCCTAAATTATGTATTTTAGAGAATCAACTCCTAAATTTTTATCTCTAATGGACTCTTTATTACGCTCTTTAAAATGCAGAGTTTAATTCGACTCTCTACATTGGGAGAGTCAAACTCACGCTCACTTTATTTTTTTGGAACAAAAAAATGGTATACTTATATTTCTCATCAAATGACATTCAGTGTACTTGATTAAAATTGGAACCTTTATTTTGTCTAAAACTTTAAAATTTCTCCAAAATAATTCCCTTTGATCAATAGATTAGACAAATCTGATTGAAGTGCCAAACAAGATGGACGATAAATGGCAAGATCAATAAAATATTCTAATTTGATAAAATAATGAAAGAAAAATGGGAGGGAAGCCAAATTTATTTCCAAACAAGGAGAGTCCTATTGGATATCAAATCATTTACAAATTCAGCATGTCTAGCCAACTGATGTGCCACCGTATTATGTGTCCTACAAACTGTTGAAACTTCGAAGAAAATAAATTTTTTTAGCCCTTGACGAATATCTGAAATTAGGGAGCCCAAGGGAGAAAATTCTTTTCATTAGCAGCTTCCGTTATGGACTTCATGACAGTCGAGGAATCTCCTTCCAATATAATTTCTTGACAGCCTTGCTCTTGAGCAAACCACACTGCTTCCCTTGCAGCCATTGTCTCTGCTGTCTTAGCATCATTATGTGCAATGAACATCCTTGACATACCAGCTACAAAGAATCTCCCTTCATCTCTAATTACAATTCCAACACCAATTGCTTGCTTATGCTCAAAGATGGCCACATCAAAGTTGACTTTAAAGGTCCGAGGTTTGGAAGGACTCCAGTGACCAATGAAAGAAGGTGATGAATTAACCTCATCAGGTTCTTATGCTCTTTGATACTGGCTAAGGTACTCCATTGCTTCTCTCACAATTTCTGTCGGCTCTTACTTAGTACCCTGGTAGATCACAGTGTTTCTGTATCGCCAAATCAACCAGTAGTGCATAAGAAATTAGGGGAAGTCCTCTTTCATCCACTAGTCTGGTGGAAGATCCATTGCCTGCTACTTATAGAATTTTGCTATGCTGCCAAGACTCTGTTACGCAAGGACATCCTTTAAAACTATGTAACCAAGCTTCTGCTACCTCGTCACATAAGTTACACCAATTGTCATCTTTAATCCTCATTCGCTGAAAATTAACATTCGTTGGCAAAGCATTTAGGCAAACTCACTAAGCAAATATTTTAATTTTGCTTGGGACCTATTGATTACAGAAAAAATTCCAGTTCTGAGGTCCCAAGCTGCTTAAAGAATCTGACGATTCTAACACCTAGTATGTGCAAGTCTTTGATCCACTGCTAAGTGATATGCACTGCGAACATTGTAATGGCCATTAGAGCTATAGTGCCAGTTTGAATTGTTGTTACATCAATTAACACTTATCCATCCACGCACATATTTCCTTCGCTTTTCTCTACAACGAAGAACATTCCTTTTTAAATGCCTTGGTTGCGTTTTTTATTTTATGGATTAGCCAAATGTTCTAACCTTCTTCATCGTGGAAAAAAAAAGAGGACATTTGACATGTTAGGGTTTAAAATTATGTAAAAATGATAATGAACACTAAAAATAAATTTATTTACCTATTATCTGTGGTGGAGAGTGACAACACCTCCAGACACAATAAAGATAACAGAGTAAGCAAGAGTATTGACTTGCTATGTGCCAACATGAACCAATGGAGTAGGCATTGGTATATATTGTGTTGGTTCTGTGTAATGGTTAGGTTGTAGGGTTAGTCAAAGCAGTTTTGCCTTAAAACTACAAAACACTTGATCAAGATCAGCAGCATTCAAGAAATGCACAACCGTAGATGTGCGAGTAATTTCTTGCACAATGGTGAGATAGTAGCACTTTGGTTGAGACTCGAGGATGTGTTCTCTAATTTGGGAGATGACGAAAACCTGAGAATCATAGAGAAAATTTAGAAGGGCGGCTGGAGGTGTCTCCGGCAATTCCCCTCCGATGTTAAAGTTTCTGAGGAGGGAAGAAAACACAGTGCTAGGTATTAGGTTATGAGAGCGGACCTCTTCTTTTCGTCTAAGACTGATATTTACACTGTCTTGGTAGACGAGTGTTGTCTATCGAGAGTATCCGTACCTTCCCCTTTGGAGGGAAGGCCCCTGATTGGTCCATCATTGAGACAACAGGGATGTTTCTTTGACCTCGATCTTCGATCGTTTGCATGCATGCTTATCTAACGCATGTTAACAACATTAATCCTTCGGCCTCTGGGTCCTTGGCCGACCATTGATTCTCACGCCAAGCATTCACTATGATATTTGACTCCTGACAACACATCCCGCGTAGATGAATGCTTGGCATCGTGTCATACACCGAGGGATTATTGTTCTCTGACCATGCTCCCCGAGCATTTAACACTTTTCAACCATCTATACAAATCTTATGAGGAGCATTTATCACGTTTTCTAGGGTTTCTCTTATGATTGGTTACAGCGTATGATCCTGCCAAACCCTGATACCTAGGATAAAGATCCCATACCTGTTGACACTCGGACACAACCTTTAATAAGACATTCCTTCGTTTTACTCATAGTTGGGTGTCCCTACCAATGCAAGGTTATCGGATGATAGTTGTACTCCATTGTACCGATTGACGTGGTCAGCGTATAGAGTCATTCATCCCAAGCCTCCTTGGCCAAAATCGATGTTGGTGTGTTAACTCACTCGACATCATCTTCCTTCAGTCTGAATCATAAAGACCTTTCCTCGGCATATAATACAACGCCGAGGGGGTCTCACACATTTTTCCTCTCCGCAGTGGACTTCTTCCCCGAGGGCAACTATCCAGGCTGAGCAATCATTACTTCTTGGTCAACATAGTGAGCCAGTGTCAACACCTAATTAGTCTGTCAGACCACGTCCCATCAGTGGAGAAGGAAACTAATGTGTTGATGAACTAGAAAAATAGGGTCTTGGGAGAGAGAGAGAGAGAACGCAGGTCCTGTGATGCTAGAAGAACCATCAGAAAAGATCAAACCTCTATGCTTTATGTTGATGTAGTCAACACTATTTTTATGCGAGCACCTAGGTGACTCTTATACTTTTCCATGGCACCAAACCAAAACATTTGTTTTTAACTTTGTTGTGCAGTCAAGATGATTCTGTCTTTGTGATAAGCTTAGTGAAAAACATATCACTAGTTAAATGGGCTGGCAATATAGATTACGTAGTTTATCATCCTTGATTCTCTCGAGATTTCTAAATCAAAAGGTGAAGAGATCAATCCTTTGGTGAGTATAGATCTCTTATGTTTCCTTTTTTAAGGTTTTAGTAAGCCCTGTTTTTCAAGCTTATTTTCACCCTTCTGTGGGTGTTTTTTTTGTCTGCTTTAGATGTTTTGTTCTGGAATTTTTATTACATCTATATCATTGAAATATAAAATGCAAAATTTAGATTATATATAGCGAAAGAGGTTCCAATATCCCTTTCCTTTTTTCCAGATAGATGAGGTAACAATTGTAATAGCTGGAAAATTGTTACAAGCTAGCTACTTAAGCTGAAGTAGGAACAATATTGGCTTTCGAAGCATGAACTATACAAAAAAATGCTTCTAAAGCAGGCAGCAGGCACAATCCTCTTGTTAAGAAAACTCTTTCACATCAGACATCACATGAATTTGCACTTCAACAAGAAGACTATCTAGTACTAAGAAGCCCTTTGATTTGTCATGGACACCTACAAGAGAAATTGCCTGATGAACACGATGGCCTATGCTTGGATCACAGAACCAATAATTACTTGTGATGGTAAACGCTTAAGTGAGGAATTTTAAGGGCTCAAACCATTTATGCTTTCCAATGGTGAAAGGTTCAGATAACAAACGCTTGTCTTTTACTTGTGAAATTTTTTTGATCCCCCAAGAGTAACTATTGTTATAAGTTTCCTCCTTCAGAGAAATACACTCTCCTCTGCCAGTAGATTTAATGACATAAACCTCAGCTCCAAACACACAGGAGTCATCAATAAGGTATCCACTAGAAGTATCTTTGAAAGTATCGAGGGAAAGTAATTTGGCAAAACCTAACTCAGTCCTAAACCTATGGAAATGTCTTACTCTCCCATTAGCATCTACATACATGATAGATGCCGGTTATGCACATAAACAGTTAAAGATTTATTGTTTCTAACAACTTAACATAAAAGTATATACATTTTGCAAAATGTTACTTTGGATAGTCAGGTACTTGTTTCGGATATGATCATACACAAACAAGTTGAATTTGACATTAACCTCCCAACCAAGAGGTAATGTATCTGTCTTTGATATTGCCAAGTACAGAGAGATGTGCCCTTTCCCATTTTCCTTATTGTCTCCGTTCGGATATAGACACAATTTCTTGAAAACAAGGCAAAGCACAAGAGAAAACTCTCCTCCTCCCCCAGGACTAGGAGAGAAGAAAGGATTTCTATTTCACTCACCATTTGTAACCACCAGATTCAAAGTCACCCGATTCAAATCTTTTTTCTTTTGCCATGGAAAGCAATGAGAACAATTTGATTTGAAATAGGTAGTCACCTGGTGGAACCTCTCTCAGGGTTCTTAAAATTACTGCACAAAGTCAAAAAGTTTGATTCTTTAAAGTTGTTACATATCATTGTTTTATATTAACTTCATTGTAGACAATATCTTCTTAAAACATTCTAATAATAAAAAAAAAGAATGAAAAGAAAATATATGAAATGATTTTACAATGAAAAATAAGCAGTAAGCCTAGATTGCCAACAATGCTCAGACTTTGGCACCTTGTCTTTAATTTATTTTCAAACGCATGATAAAAACACTTGAAATTGATGTAAGTGAAAGGGATACAAACTAAGTGTAGAGCCCCAATATTTATAATCAAACAATGAAGGATAAAAAGGTAAAACAAAGGTAAAATAAATAATTGAAAAAACCCTAATAACCTAGGTTATATCTCCAACACTCCCCCTCAAGCTAGGCGTAAAGATATCAACCAAGCCAAGCTTGACAACAGAGTCCCGGAGAATGGATAGAGTGACAGGTTTGGTGAACACATCTGCAACTTGATCACTAGTCCTCACGAACAATGGAGAGACAATACAACATCTAACCTTCTCCCGAAGAAAGTGAACATCAATCTCTATATGCTTCGTTCTCTTGTGTAGTACAGAGTCAGAAGCGAGCTGAATAGCAGATCGATTATCACAATATAATGTGGATGGAGAAGTCACTGGAAATCCCAGCTCGCCAAGAATCGATCGTAGCCAGATAATCTCACACGTGCCAAGTGCTAGTGCCCGATACTCTGCCTCTGCTGACGAGCGGGAGACAACTGCCTGCTTCTTGCTTTTTCAAGAGATAAGATGAGACCCTCGAAAAGCACAGAAGCCTGTAGTAGATCGACCATCACACGCTCCCCCATAATCTGAATCTGAATAACAGGCTAGAGATTCAGTCTGAGATCCTGATGCATAGAACAACCCAGGTTCAGGACAAGACTTGAGGTACCGAAGAATATGATAAACTGCATCAAGATGAGGCTGACACGGCCTGTGCATGAACTGACTAACTCGGCTAATAGCGAATGAAATGTCTGGCCTAGTATTAGCTAGGTAGATAAGTCTACCTACTAATCTCTGATAGACAGCCGGATCTCTCAACTCCTCACCTTCAGCAGTAAGCTTCAGGTTTGGAATCATGGGTGATGATGCCGGTTTGCACCCCAGCATCCCAGTATCCGAGAGAAGGTCTAGAACATACTTTCTCTGAGAAAGAACAATACCTCTGCTGCTACGGGCAACCTCAATCCCAAGAAAG
>JAHQCQ010015010.1:0-12490 GCA_023539305.1 Ilex asprella | reverse complement strand
TTCATTGAGATTATTTTGATTAATTTTTTAATATCAAATCCATCTCCACCCGCCCCACCCAATCACCATTGCCACCACCAAAAATCCGACACCACTATCCAGTCATTACCGCCACCACCAATACCACCAAAAACCCAACACCCCACTCATGTTTAGCCACCACTTAACCCACCTGTGTACCCACCACTAAAATCACCGAAAATTCACCACCATCGCTTCTGTTTAGTCACCACTCAACCCACCACCAAAATCACCTAAAAACCCACCACCACTACCTCAACCCACCTCCCATCACCGGTGAAACCCATCATCACAACCACCTAAATCCACCACCACAATCACCGAAATCCACCATTAATAGCTATCGAAATCCACCATTAATAGCTATCAAAATCCACAATTAGAATTATATGTGCATATATATATAGACAGATTTATGTATATATATGCATATATACATAGATATATGTATATAACAAACACAAACTTAAAAAAAATTCACAGAGGGATTAGAGAGCGAAAGAGATCGATGTCGATGGAGATGGAAAAAATGGAGACGAAGATGGAGATGGAAAGATCGAAGCATCCTTCATCGGAGCTTTCCTTCGCTTGGAGACTGGAGCTTCCTTCGGCGGAGCTTTCTTTCGTTGGAGCTTTGCAAGACAGAGACAAACGAGAAAACACAAGAGAGAGACAAATGGAAGAAGTAAAAAAGGGTAAAAAAAGCCATTTTATACTTTGAACAATAAGAATACATTTTGTGCTGCTAATGGGGTTCGAAGACAAGACCCCGTTGATTGAGGCTGGAATCCAAGCGTGTGTTTTCGTTTTTACCTTGTTTGTGAAAGCACCTAAATAAAAACAAGGGTTGTTTACAAAACAGACTGACAAAAAAATAAATAAAAACACACTCCAAATATGTTTTTTTTTGTAAAAGTTAAAAAAAAAAAACAAAAAAAAATGGAAACAACTAGTTACCAAACGCAGCCTAACAACCTTTCTTAGATATACAATTTCTAATGTGAATACCCTTATTTTTTATTTTGTACATAATATTATATGTAGTAGGACTAGGGGTGTCAAACGTGTCGGATTGAGTCATTTTATATTGATTTGATTTCGAGTTTGTGTCAAAAATTTCAAAACCCGAACTTGACATATTTAATAATCGTGTCGAAAATGTATAAACACTAACTGGACCTGACCATTCAACAGGTTACCCGAACCCGACTTATTTGACATATTTATAGGTCATTTTTATATTAACACACATAATATGATTTGATTAACCTATTTACAATATAACACACAGACTTGTTTAACACATAAAACACAGACTTGTTTAACACATATAACTTATTTTCACACCTGTTCATTATCATTAAATACACCTTTCAATCATTCATCCAAAATTTTAAATAATTTTTTCACAAATAACATATCACATCTCATCAATGAAATAAACTCAAATGTATTCAAGTTTCAACCCAAAGAACTATACTAGTATACTGTTATAATAATGTTAAGGACTATACTGTCAATTACCATAGTATAAATAATAACTAATAAGCAATAATATTAAGACCACATTAGTCATACATAATAGGTAAATTATACTGTCATAAACGGGTTAAACGAATCTACAATGGGTTAGGTCGGGTTCGCATCCGAATCATGTCAACCCATTTAAAATATACGAGTTAATCAGGTCAAAATCGAGTTGACCTGATTTTGATATGAACCCGACATGAATTTTTTCGTGTTTAAGTGTGTTGATCATTTTTAACTCATTGACTCATTTAATTTCGTGTCCGACCCATTAATTTCGTGTTCGATTCATGTCGTATCGAAAATTAACAGCCCTAAATAGGACATTCCAAATATCTGTTAGAAGTATTGCCTTTTAGTACCACATAACTATCAGCAAAAAGGCCCAATGCACTTATGTCGAAGCCAAAACTTTGATACAGTAGATAAGAATTCGAATTTTATCACTTGATGCTTGAATTCGAGTCTCCATAGTTACAGTAACTCAGTAAGGCTAAACTTACTCTTCAATGTTTAGAGTTAAAGAACCTACTCGATTTAAAATTTCATTGGTTTTTTTTTTAATTCTAGTTGGTGCACACGTGCTTTATCCATGAACTACTTGAAATATTCAATGTTATATAGTGTTGTTGCAAACATTATCAATGTGTCTTGTATTATCCGATATTTATGTAACAAGTACTCTTTTGACATACATGCATAAAGCTAAACGTGCGTTTGTAATCACTTTTGGAAACAAACTTATGGAGTTCCCTAGAGTCTGAAATATCAACAAATATCTTGAACTTATTTAACACAATTCAACGAACTTATATGCACATAAAAATACAAAGAAGTCTCGAACATAAAAAGTAGATTGGAAGTGGCTACGAACCAGAGCAAGGGAAAACACAAAACAAGAATAAAAAAGGTGCTTGCGCAGAGTATAAGTCTTTCTCAAGCATGGTCTCTTACGACAAGAAAAATGTGTAGATTTGTATTGCCAAGTTAAAGGATTTGAGATGTATATGTTTTTTTGAAACTTTATTTGTCAATTTCAGGATTCTTTGGCTTAGGAAGGTATAGCTACAGTCACTGCATCGATCCAAGTCCAATTCATCCTCGAGGAATATTAGCGGAAACAATGATTACACCGTAAGAAAAAATAATATAAAACTCAAAATTAAATGACTCCAAAGAATTTCTAGGAAGGCAGAAAAGAAAAAGAGTTGTTGCTGAGCTCCTACTTGGGCAAGGTGATCCACTGTGCATGTCTCTATGTGTTGTGTAAAACAGAAAATCCAGTTATATACCTGGAGCTTCTTCAACTGGTGAACTTGAGGATCAAGCTTTTTGTAATCTACAAATTGTTGATCTATGGGCAAAAATATAAGAAGATAAAATGAAGAATATAATAGAAAGACATACACAAAGAAACAAATTATCGAAGAGCCCATTACAAAACAAATATTAATAACGAATCAGAACCAAACTATAACAGAACACCAAACCAGAAAAAGGGACAATAATCAAACCAACAAAAAATAAAACCGTAGAAGACATACATCCTGTTTTCTGATTGTTGGTTTGACCTGGTTTTATGTGGTGTATTCATTGAAAATATGGATAGTTTATTCAAAGTATGTTATAAGAACCCAATAGTCGTCAACCCAAGAGTCTACATAACTGTGAAAATTAAACATAATTTAATAATGCTATTAATTGCAGAAAGACAAGATAGACATTAGTTATTTTGTTAAGGTTATTTTGATCAAGCAAAAGTTTTTCACTTTTGTTGATATTTAGAATAGTAAGATAAGATAAGATAAGATAGATATATATAGATATAGATATAGATTATGTAGTTAGAGAGAAAAGATTGGGGGAGGGGGTAATTAGGGAGATTTGGGGTGTTTATGGGTTGGGCTCATGAATTTTTTTTGGATTGGGCCAAGATAGGGTAGGCCCAAACTCTTATTTGGAGGAGTTTTCAAATGGGCTAGGCTGGGTTTCGGGTAGGAGTAGATTACTTGCAGTCCACTCACTGAGCAGACCTTTGTTGACGGACCTTTTATTTTATATATATACAATTTTATTTTAAAAAAATTTAACTTAGTATTTTTATAAATTATGTTTTTGAATTAAAAGTATAATTAAAATACACAAATAATAAATAATAAATAATTTTATTTAAATAAAATAGAGTCGTATATTGCCACCAAACTTTCAAAGTTTCAAAGGTCAATTTTTTTTTCAAACAATTAGGTGAAAGGGCAGACGGGTTGTGCAGGACGGGCTCTTGGGCCGAGTTTTAACTGGTTTTGTAGGTGGGCTCATGGGCCAAGTTTTGGGCCCAGTAATGTGTTTGAGGGAAAACCCAAATCTTCTCTTGAAAGATATTGGGTTTGGGCTCAACGGGCCAACTATCGGACCTATGATATTGCGGCCAAATAATGAGATCTATGGGCAACCTGACCCATAGACACCCCCAAGGGAGACATGTCAAATTTGATCTTAGAGAAAGATAGATGAACAAGTAGGACAGTTAATTAAACCTAACTATTCGAGTTCGACTTGTTTTTGGTTCGTTCAAGCTCGATTCATTATTTAAATAAGTCGAGTTTCAACAATTTTTTAGATTCTTTCAGAAAACAAGCCTGACAAACTCAACTAGAACTCAATAGACATGACCCATTTATGTGCAAATAATCGGGTTCGACTCGTTTAGACTTGACTCGTTTTCTAAACAAGTCGAACTTAAACAATTTTTTAGGTTCGATTAAAAAAACAAGTTTTTTAAGTTTGATTAAGAAAACAAACTTTTTAGGCTCGACTCGAATTCGTTTGAACTTGTTCAACTATAAGCCCTATGAACAAGTTAGTTGTTACCAATTTTTTAAAGGGTACTTAAACTTTTTTCTAACAAAAAACTTGCAAATATCCTTACATTTTGTTGTACGTGATCAATTTATATGACAGGAAACCATTGGGCGAGGCTGGTCCCCTTATTTGAATTTGTTTAGACTTAAGTCTGCCAAGAAAATTTATTTTGTTATGAAGTCTGTTTTTTATTAATTTTACCAGACTATCATTTCCCTTTAGAAGTAAAGTAAAATTGAAAATTGAAAATTCTTAAATCTTAAATCTTAAGAGTTTGACTAACATTAATTTTTTTTCCTCTCATATCAATCTATATCCATATATAGGTTAGGATGATATCTCACACACACACACACACACATATATATATATATATATATATATAATAAAAAATAGTAACATTCAAATACAAAAAAAAGTTATCATTTAGATACAAATTAGATACAAAAAATAATACAATTTAAATACAAAAAAATAGTAACATTTAAACATAAAACAATAGTAACATGTTCAACAAAAATAGTAACATATTTAACAAAAACAATGATGATACACAAATTAGTTTGCACACCACCTATTAAGTAAATAATATAAAATGCAATAGATAGGTAGAGAGAAAGAAGACAAGATTTATCGTGGTTCAGCCAACATAACTTACATCCACTTTGAATGGCTAAGGTCGCCGGTATTTTATTGACTCAAGTGTGTAGGGAGAGTAGAGAGTTACAAGTTTTGAGAGGGTGAGGAGAGAATTATGTTCGCATGAGTATGTTGCCTCTCAAGTATTGGGGGACTTATAATTTATAGTCGCTCAGCATAGTAATTGATTTGCTAGTCTGGCAGTCATAATGGATTGAGACAATTTTAATAATAATTAAATAGCTTGGCGACCTCTCATCTCCTCAACCGGTAAAAAAGTTGTGGTGCTCTCCAAAGGACTTGGTCAAAGGATGAGGGAAGGTTGACGCTATCTCTCTCTCTCTCTCTCCAGGCAGCAAGGGTAAAGCTCCTGGATGCTCCCTTGATGGCGTAGCTCCCTGATGGGTTTGACTGTCTTGGACCTCATAAGGTCGGCTGGGTCTTCTATAAGCTTGGACTCTTAATTAAGTTTGTGTTTTCCACATGGATTGAGCCATTTTGGCTTGACCCATCATTTGCCCCAATGTTCCATGTCTGATGAAACTTGGAGAAGGGGACATTTAATTGAATTTGAATTCTATCCCTAGAAGACTCATTTTTTGCTACGTCCATGTTGCGCTATGAATCGGGGATCAACCTGCCCCGTCAGGTGGCAGGGGCTAGGGGGCAGCGCCCCCGGACCCTAAACGACC
This sequence comes from Ilex asprella, assembly GCA_023539305.1. Classification (NCBI taxonomy): domain Eukaryota; kingdom Viridiplantae; phylum Streptophyta; class Magnoliopsida; order Aquifoliales; family Aquifoliaceae; genus Ilex; species Ilex asprella. Next base: position 6,752 of record JAHQCQ010015010.1, on the reverse strand, counting down.
GTCTGAATCACATACTAATTCTCCTCCTTCTTTCTTGATATATATTTCCGTTCTATAGGACGTCTCCAACTACACAAACTCTTTCTTTTATTTTCCCTTTTTAATTCCAAGAATCCCTAGGTATAAATAGAAATTTTCTCTTCATTCTTGCCCATTTCATTCACCTTGGGATTGAACTTCTCCTTGAAACCATTGAGAGCCCAAACTCCACCCACTCCATAGAAACTTGAGAGTGTGAAGATGAACTCTTCTTGAAATCTTCCAAGGACAAAGGGGTGTGATTCTTGAACCGAACTTTTAGAGTAATGTCGATTGAGGGAAAGGAGTTTGGTAACCTTGGTTCAGAGTCCGGAGAAGTTGGTACGGTTCACGGGGAAGGGGATAAGCTAAGCACCGTTGTGCGGGCGCCCTCCGTTGCTATCGTTCGTGCACCCATGACGCTGTCCGAGGTGGGGGCGCCAAGAGTGGGCGAGCTCCTAGGTGATAAAGGGGATTACTCGGGTGCCTCCTAGTGTCAGTCAAGGAGTATTGAACGACCGACAGACTGCTTAGTCAAGCGGGGGACGAGTAGCTCGTACGGCTTGTGATGGGCGAGCAGCCCCCATAGTTTGCGATGGGTGAGCAGTCCACGATGGTCGAGCATACGCTCGGGTTTATGATGGTCAAGATGCTCATGAGGTTGGCGAACAGGCAGTAAGCGTGGGGAGCAGGAGTGACGCCTTTATTGCGAGGGACCAGCTGGGCGAGCCACTCCAATTGGGAGAGCAGGCTGTCTTGGGCGCTGATGGTGGAGTATTGGGCATTGAGGCACCTAGGTTGGGCGTTAAGGGTGGTACAGGCGCGCGGGGCAGCTCATTAAGCTAGCAGAGGGGCGCCCCCTTGGGCGCTAGTTTGAGGAGTTCTGGCGAGGCTGGAGCTTTGGGCGAGCCAGGGACTGCCCTAGGCACCTTGGGCAAGCTTGGGACTGCCTTGGGCGCCTCAACTTCTCGAAGCCTCCTTCAGAATGGCTCAGGCAATATTTCGCGTCCTCATAAGAAAAAACACCAAAACAAGGTAGCTCTTGACGATGACGGGTCCAAAGTAAGTACTATCTCTAGCACTTTAAATACAGATGCTGATAGCCTATCACATTCCTCCGACTGTGTTGTGCTGCTGAGCTGAAATGGGTGAGCTCGCCTCTGATGACTCATCTGGTGACATTGCTGTTTATAAGGATATCCTTGAGGCTGGGCTCAGATTTTCCATGTCTCATACTATTTGTCGCATTCTCCATTTATTTTCTCTCACACAGGGGCGACTGTAGCCCAATGGTTGGAGAGTTTTACTGTGCTTTCTAGTGTTGTAAAGGAAGTTGCACCATGAGGAGACATCTCCCTCTATTTTACTGCACTTTATGTTGCTTAATTGATAGGTGGTGTGCAAACTAATTTGTGCATCATCAAACAGTAACATGCTTAACAATAATTATCTTTTTCAAATTCAAACCCTTTAAACACACAAAATATTAATATTAAAAAAAATAAAAAATAATAACATTGAATGTTAATATTTATGAAAATAATAGTGGTAACATGTTCAACAAAAATAATAACATTTTCTAAATTATAATAACATGAACAATAACATACTTAATAAAAATAGTAACATGAAGAGTAACATAGTAAAAAAAATAGTAATATGAAACATTCAAGCCCAAAAAATAATAATATTTTTAAAAAATATGTAATATCTAATCGATATGATTGTGGATAGACAAGAAAATAGTAACCACAAAAAATGGTAAACACGACGACGACATTGCCATAATGCATATTGAAGGCGGTGACTGTGGCTTGAGCAATGAAGTGATGGAGACTTGGAATTTCGAACTAGTTAAAGATAGGAGGGTGAGATTGAGACTGTGAAAAGTTTCTAGATAGGTCCAAAGAAAAGTTAGTCCTCTTGACCAACCGTGATGCCCGATGGTGGTGGTGGATGTCATATGAGGTGGATTGGGATTTTTAGGAGAGACGTTTGACATTGATGAAACAACTTCGTTGATCAAGGAGAGAGAAGATAGCGAAGAAGCCATGGAAGAGAGAGACGAATGGAGAAGGCAACCACGTCGCCACTAGCTGGCTGAAGAGAGAGAGAAAGAGATGAAGAGCTTTGAATTTGAATTTTAAATTTATGATGAAGATTTTATTGGTATATTTTAATTGACATTGAATTAAGTGATAATCATTTTCAATATAGAAAATTAATTTAATCTCCTCTTATGGAAGAGTATTTTTTAGATTTAAAAAAATAGTAGACTTAAATACTTATTAGTAAGATAAAAAAATAGACTTATCACCAAATAATTTTTTTTGATGGACTCAAGTCATTCCATTCAGAAAGACTCGATCCCAATTTTCACAAATTTAAATTAAGAGGACTAGGTAAACCTGATTATTAACATACTTACCAGGGTTGTCGATTAGACCTGCTTTGTGTCTCATTAATGGGCCATGTGCTCATGAGATATAATTAGGTTGGCCTATTTAAATTGGTGGGACATATGACCAATTAAATGGGCTGGGCGGTAAGACTATTTCACCTTGCGTTGGGAGGTGACTCCAACTCCGCTAGGGAAACACTGGCTCACCTACGGGACACTGAGCACCCAAAAATTTTATCTATCTTTTATTGTTTCAGTTGATTTATTTTGTTATTCATTATTTCATGAAATAAAACTTTGCAAGATTATTGTGTCCATAACTATCTTGTTTTCATTTCAAACAGCCTACAAGCTAACAACAACAAAGTAGACAAAAAGATAAAAGACGCCCAGCATCAGGCGCCCACTCAAGCGCCAGTCTCAAGCGCCCACCACCAGGCGTTTAGCAGCAGATGCCCAGTGTGCCCAACCTCAGGCACCTAGCACCAAACATTTAACCTCAGGCGCCCATCTCCTCCGCGCCTTTCTCATCTCCATCTCAATAGAGTGAGCCTCTGCCCTAGTAGTTATCTCAAGGGCTACTCGAAGGTTAGCCTTTAGATGGGTAGCCCCCTTGTGCACTAGCCTCAACTGCTATGCGACATCCTCTCGTGCCAGTCGCTTGAGTTTAAACTGTTTCGCGGCATCCTCACATGCATGTCGCTTGATCCTTAACTGCTCTTTAGCAGCCTCGTGTGCCTGCCTCTTTGCTGTCTGGCCATCAATTGCCTCCCTAATCTTCAACATATTTGTAAACAAGTAGGACAAAACAGCAGCCACCTATAGGCATTCGAAGGTGAACATATAAAGAAAGTAAGGTACAAAGCCAAAGAGGAGTGCGGGACATACCAAAACATAGCCCTCCACAACAACGTCAACATTGCCTTCTAGGCCACGGGAAGCAACCTCCTGAACCTTTGTGCGGGTTATAAAACCCCAAAGTCTCTCCCTGGCCAGGCTCACGTCCCTTTACATAGATACTGGGGCACCACCTAAAGCGGGACAACTAGGCGGACTCTCTGTTCTAGTAGGAGACCACGCCAGAGCCTCAGCCCCCGCAGTAGTGCTAGGACCATCTCTAGGGGGTGTGGAGATGTCAATCAGAGAAAGACGAGGTGCATCTCCAAGATTCACCTTTCTAGGACTAGCCTGCCCAGTGGGCCTCAGCTTAGAAGAATTGGGGGCACCAGACTCCACCCTTTGGAGAAGAGAGGAAGACACCACCCAAAAAGCTGATAGAGTCTCTATCATCGCCCTATTAACAAGACGTCTGTAATCAGAGATAAGGTCAAAGCCATCACCCCCGAATGCCTAAGGAACCATCGACGCCGCTTTCTCCATATCGGACGCCTCCAATGGTGCCGGCCTAGACGATGGATCTTGCCCTCTTTACCTTGGGCATCTATAACATTGCTGACCAAGCCTTGGGTCTCACCCTCTCCACCTTAGGCACCTCCCACCATCATCGATTTTACTAATTTGTGCTTAAAACTCAAATTCAGAAAGAAAAAAGATTTTTTTGGGAAAATTTGTCTACCAAACTGCCTTGACAGTTTGTATGTCGTAGATCTAAAAAAAATACTCGAATTCAAAAAACAATTTGCCTTAAATGGACAACCGTTCTCAAAGTTATGACCGTTTGAAGTTTTGTCGTACCAGCGTCTGTGCCCAACACCTCAGGCGTCGCCCAACTACCTAGGGGTGTCGTCCAATGCCTAGGTCCTCGCATGATCTCGTCTATGAACGCGGGGGCATCGCTTGAGCAACCAGCTGTGTCGCCACATTGCCCAATCCAATCCACTCCACCAAGGGCGTCGTCCACTTCATGCCAAGGGCACTGCCTCCTCCTCGTTGAAGGGCGTCTTCAGCATCCCAATAGCACCTTGGGAGTCGCCTGCCTAAGCCTCTCCGACACTTGTGCCCAACATCGCCCATTGCTCCTTCAATGTTCCCCATGTCATTAGTCACAACAAAAGTTCTCAAATGCCTTTCACCATCACCATCAAAAGAGCCCACTACACTACCGGCACCAGCAATGAAAAAAAATTATATATTCGATATTGATAAATTCAGCAAAGTCCCCGAAGATGAAAAAACATCGTGGGAAACAAGAAAACTCATGCTCACTCAAGAAAAGAAAAAACACATGCTCTCAACCTCTTCCTCTAACAAAAGTCGAAGGCTTGGGGCATGTGGGGCAACTGATGAGCTCGAACTCCCAACGCCTAGGTCCTCGCATGATCTCGTCTAGGCACATGAGGGCATCGCTTGAGTAACCAACTATGTCGCCACATTGCCCAATCCAATCCACTTCACCAAGGGCACCTCCCATTCCATTCCCAAGGGCACCGCCTCCTCCTTGTTGAAGGGCACCTCCAGCATCCCAGCAGCGCCTTGTGCGTCGCCTGCCCAAGCCTCTCTAACACTTGTGCCCATCATTGTCCATTGCTCCTCCAGTGTTCCCCATGTTAGAAGTCACAATAAAAGTTCTCAAATGCCTCTCACCATCACCATCAAAGGAGCCCACTACATTACCGGTGCCATCAATGCAAAAAAAATTATATATCCGATATTGATAAATTCAGCAGAGTCCCCGAAGATGAAAAAACATCGGGGGGGACAAGAAAACTCCTGCTCACTTAAGAAAAGGAAAAACATATGCCCTCAACCTCTTCCTCTAACAAAAGTCGAAGGCTTGGGGAATGAGAGTAAATGATGAGCCCTAAATTAACTGGGTCAGACCAAATAAATCAAGAAGGATCCCAAAACACCAAAGCCCAAATAGAGACACTCCAAGAGGCACCGCCCAAAGAAGACACCAAAGGGCACCGCCCAAGGGGGGTCACCCAAGCCCCTGGCGTCGCCTAAGGGGGCATCGCCCAAGGGGTTAAGTCCAACCTAGCTCAGAATCCTCCTCCCGACAAAATAGGAGCACGAGGAGAGAATATCAGAATACACACGGAGATCTAATCTTACGTTAATTGTACTTACCAAAATAGTAAAAGCTCTCTCCCTCACATCACCGCCTCATTAAACCTATATAATGTAAGCCCTATCCACATAAAGGGTATGACCTTTGAGATCACCTTGTGACTTCTACTTCTTGTCCTCTCTACACATCCCTAGCTTCTCTCTCCTAAAAGCATTGTAATACTCCCGGAGTATACTCTCCATATGACTTTTACCCATCAATAAAGATTTCCGATCAACGCTATCGTTCCTGAGAGTGGAGTAGGTCACCGGGATTGAAATCTGTGTATTTGCTCTTATTTATTGTTTTGTTATTGATTGTTTTACTTACTGCTCATTAATTGCACCCTTATATATACTCGACTATTGATCTTACACGAAGACCAATTTGTGCCTCATCAGAAGAGGTGGGTTAGTTGTTTGATAATCAGAAATTAAATGAGGTGGAAATGAAGATTTATGAGGTGTGACCAACCCTACCCTTTTGGTATAAATTTGAGTCAAAGGTTGAAACAAGTTTTTTATATATTTTTTTAAAATTTAAATTTGAGTCTAAATTTAAATCTTAGAGATGCTCTAAATAACTTTTCAAGTTGTGTTTGTCTTTGTATATTTTTATGTATAGTTACCAAAAAAACTCACACCCCTCCACTAGTTCCTATGCTAGTCGTCTACACTAGGCATGCATGCTTCTAGCAGAAAAGCAACCTCAAGAAAAGCCAGCCACTTCGTCTTGTTAAAGGTGGAAATGTGTTTCATATCAAATGACACGTTTAAGTAATGTTACGTGGCTCAAATGAGATTCAAAAAATCGACATTCAAATGCATATCATATCTTAATTGAATAAATTTTATCAATTTTTTTTAATGAGATTCACTTATTTAACTCTTATTCAAAAAATAATATGTATTTAAATTATATGTTTTGAATTTTATTTGAAACGTGCAATATTATATTTAAGAATATGGCTTTACCGAGAAGGCTGATGATCCCATCATGATGCCTGCAACAACATTTGCATATAGTGCTTTGTTTTTGTTTTCGTGCTTCTCATGTTCATGAATTTTTTGTGTGGCTTTCGTCAGCTCTGCTGGCAGGTTAAGAGGAGGGCCCTCTAGACCAAGATTTTTTTTTTTTTGGTCATTCTCTAGACCAAGATGGAGCCGTGCAAAACCGTAGCCTCATGATGTCAAACCCTAGGTAGCTAGCATAAAGTGATGAGGATAATTTTATGTGGTCTCTATTCACTGAATCCTGAGAACCCTATCTAGCCCCTGCAATGGATAAGGTATTTATGATTTGAGAAATTGAACAATCAGAACT
>JAHQCQ010011458.1:0-43980 GCA_023539305.1 Ilex asprella | reverse complement strand
GATATGGATATTTGCGGTGAGCTTGATTAGCCTGGCTTAAATTTGGTTTGCAATATAACGCATTAATGCCCATTTTCTTCATTAAAGTACGTGTATGACGTCGTCCTATATGATGTCCTTGACGATTCAACAAATCACGCATCATACGGCTACCTGCAAAAGGGTATTGCATATGTAACTCATCCATACACCGCATCAGCTTCAGATCTGATGCACTCACAGGTTTTGGGCGATAGTAATAACAACCACGGGAGACTTTCAGCAGCTGAGCTTGCTTAGATACTGAAATCTGAAGTGAGTCATCGATTAACTTTTGTGGTTGAAGCGGCCCAGTTTCTTCAACACACCTTCTAAAAAATCAATTTCTAATGCCTGCTCACCGATTTTTGCATGTAGTTTTTTTAGATCGATGGGTGGTTCTGTTGGAGCTTTTGATTGATCGAAAGCTTGCGAGGAAGCTGAAATCAGTTGATTTTTCCAGTCGATAATTTGGTTTTGATGAACATCAAATTCAGCACTCAATTCAGCAAGTGTTTTTTCTGCTTTAATCGCAGCAAGTGCTACCTTAGCTTTAAAATCATTTGAATGATTTCTTCTTGGTCTACGTGCCATAAAATACTCCATATATTGATGTTTATAACATCATTTGGGGAGCAAAATATCACTTATAAGTGTTGTTCAAATTTCCTGATCCACCTCTTAATTTAAATATTTAGTTTTATTTTTTGATCAATGGATAAGATGTATTAAGCCTAGATAAGTGCTGTCATTGCCGATTAGGACGAGACGGTTTTAAATCATTAAAGAAAATTACTCGGCTATCTTAGCTTATGCCTACAGTATGATTTCTTATAGAGGAAGCCTAAAAATTACTTGAATTAGATATAAAAAATCCAAATAAAACTTTGCTTTAAAATTAATAACTCCCCCACTTTTCGATATCTTTTAATTGTGAAATAGAGTTTAAATAGTCAAAAACTTATCTGTAAAATATTTGTCTAATCTCAAACAAGACTTTATCTTTACAATAAAAAAGACGCTTTAAGCGTCTTAGCATAAACATGATTTCGCCAACCTATTATATCAATCAGCCCACTGTATCAGTGGGCGTTGGGTTAACTGTCCTTATCGACTGAATGTGGCGTTGTTGTTTGATCTTGCTTTTGTGTATCTGTATCTCTTTTTTGACACGCTGTTAAGCCGATCAACATAGCTAAACTTAAAATTGAAAATATTTTCATACTTCGCTCAGTTTTGCCTAAAAATACACCATATAAAAGTATGGACTTCTTGATGTGTATTTTGTGAAACTTGCGTAACATTTCCCACAGCCTTAGCAAAGTTTTAAATCAGTATAGATGACAAATTATATACACTCACCAACAATGCTTACATTTAAAAAATCTACTCAGATTATTAAGATATTTTTTAATTTTCAGAATCATAGACACATGTTTGGTTTTCTCTTTAAAAATCCATTTAATTCGCCAAAATTTAGTCACTTCGCCTTAATATTAGCCAGAATTTCGATCGGTTTATTTTTCTTTACAACGGGTTATAACAAATTATTTGTAGAGAAAAATCAACAAATCATGTTGGAAACGATTGTTTCGGCAGGTATACCTTTTCCAGAAGTGACAGCTATCATTGTTTCTTTATTTGAATTTGTATTCGGGCTATTGCTAACCATAGGATTATTTACTCAGTTAACCAGCCTTATATTGATCTTTATTTGCTTTGTTGCACTCGTAACCGTTGGTATTTATACAATTCCACCAGGCCTTAATTTGATCACTTGGATAAGCTGGTTTTTCTATATCCATGATTTGCTTTATATTTTCATTTTACTTTTTATTTTTACAAACAGGCCAGATTCTTTCACTCTAGATAAACTTTTTTTCAAAAAATACTTTTAGAAAATAGCCACTTTTTGGGGAAGTGGGTTATTAAAATAATATATCAGTTGATTATGATTTATGAGAATTTCTCTTTAAATGAAATTTTAAAGTTTATTTATCTAAACAAGCATCTTCAATCAACTTACTACCCTGTGGAAATTTAGTCACAGTTCTATAAGTTTCAATAAGATCTGCATTGTAATCATAATATCCCGCATACAAGAAAATTTTTCTAGCTTCGCAGTCGTGATAACCAATCATTTTGATATAATTTTGAAGCTCATATTCTCTACCAAATATTATTCTAGTAACAATAACTTTATATTTAGGTTGATCTAAATCTGTTTCTCGTTCTGCGATTAATTTATCATTTCCAAGATACCGAGTATGATCACGATCAAAATATTCTTTGAATTTCTCTATATTTAATTTTTTATCAAAAATTGGCATTATTGGATCTGCATAACAAAGCTGTGATATCCATAAAAGAAATAAAAAAAGGATTTTTTTCATAATTTATAATTTTTTGAATGCTCTATAAAATAAATTTAGCTTACATAAAATTAAAGCCCATCCATTGATGAGCCTTTCAGTTATTTGGTTTGTTTTGGGTCAACTTTATAACAATCGGTTCGCATCTTCGGTGAGAGTGTATTGCTGTTAAGCATACTCATCCCATTCTGACTCTGATATCTAAAGCGATCATAATCACTCATTGTTGATGTAATGTTACTGACATCTGCTCCATATCCCATACAATGCGCATGATTACTTTCTAAATCATAACTGGTACAAGATACCAAGAAAAAAAAGCTAATAAATATTAATGATTTCACTTGTGTTTTTACTTTAAAGGCTAAAAAATAATTTGGTTTAAGTAGATGTTTATAACGCCCGTCTACATCATAAAAATATGCCATATCCGATGTATAAGATCAACATATCTTCACCGCCTTGAGCCACCATGTTATATACTATTTTAGATAAATTTACCGTAATTGCCTTTGTATGTCTGACCTACAGTTTTCCTTAAGTGAATACCTTGCAACTGTTCAAGAAGTTATACGTGTAACTTTTGATGAACCAATATGGGTAAAAGCTGAGATTAGAAATCTAAGTATCAAGGGCGGCCACTACTACTTAGAACTTGCAGAAAAGGAAGAAGATTCAGATAAAGTCATTGCCAGTTGTAAGGCAACAATCTGGAAATTCTCTGCTGCCAAAATGGTATTAAAATTTGAACGTGAAAGTGGTGTTGAACTCTCTCGCGATCTCAATGTACTGATTAAAGTGAAAGCTGTATTTAGTCCCCAATATGGCTTTTCAGTCAATATTGAAGCAATAGATTCAAGTTATACCCTAGGTGATATCGCACGGCGTTATCAACAAATTTTAGAAAGACTGACCAGCGAAGGTTTACTGAATAAAAATAAATTACTCCCTGCCCCATTTGATATTCAAAATGTCCTCGTTATTGCTCCTGAAAATGCTGCTGGCTTGGGTGACTTTAAGAAAGATGCAGACGCTCTCGATCAAGCTGGGGTTTGTCATTTTGTCTATCATACGGCAACGTTTCAGGGGAACACTGCGGCTACAAGTATTTCTGAAGCTTTAGCAAATGCATTACGACAATGGGCGAAAGACCTCAGTACACCACCAGATCTTATTGTGATTATTCGTGGTGGAGGTGCAGTCAATGATCTAGCCTATCTCAATGACTACAATCTCGCTGCGCTACTCTGCAAACGCTCTGTTCCAATCTGGGTAGGTATAGGCCATGAAAAAGATAGAACTATTTTAGATGAAGTGGCGAACCGTTCTTTTGATACACCGAGTAAAGTGATTGGAGGTATTCGAAATCTAATCGTAGAGCGCACTCAAGATGTGCTAGATTCTCTACATAAGATTAAACTGTTATCTCAGCATCAAATCACAGCTTATCAAAGCCAGAATGATCAGTACATCAAAGTCATTAAAACGCTTTCTCAAGGGCAGATCAATGAAGCAAATAAAAGCTTAGATTTGATGAAAGGTACTGTTCAGTATTTGGCACAGCAACTGATTAAATTGGCATCCAATCAAGTTGAATCACTCATGCGTGAAACGCTTTTGCAAAATCCACGTCATGTCATGGCCAAAGGTTATGCTATTGTCCGTAGTGATGGTAAAGCCATTCGTTCTATTCAACAAATTTCAACTGATCACATCCAAGTAGAGTTATTGGATGGTACGATCAACGCAAATGTGACACAGGTATTAAGCAATGGCTAAACAAGATTTAACATTTAAAGAAGGTTATGACGTTCTAAAGAAAAATGCAGAATTATTAGAATCTCAAGAAGAACCTGATATTGATAATTTGATGAAGATTGTGGAAGAATCCATGTCTGCATATAAAGCCTGTAAGTCACGTGTAGATGCTGTGCAACAGGCTCTAAATGAGACTTTTAAAGAATAGATAGATAATCAATCTAAATGTTCAATAACTTTATAACTCCTAAACATGCTATTTCTCCTATAACAATAAGAGAAATAGCACTACAAATATAATTAAATAAAAAATTATTAGTAATTAAACACTTAACATACTATTTAAGGTTTCACTGACATTTTTTGATTTCACTTGAGATTTTAATCCTTCAAGTGCGGCTTTTACTTCACTTCGTTGTGGTTCAGCTAATGTATACCAGCGTGTAAGGACTTGGAGTAAACGAGAGCCAACAATTGGATTCTTCTCATCCAAATACTTCGCCAAATCGACAAAATGCTGAACACCAAAACTCCATGCATTGACAGGATTGGCATTTAAACCACCACTCACTGAACGAATACGGTTAGGAGTACCTAAATCATAATCAGCATGTGACGTTAAATACTGAATTGTTTCAGCCGTTGCTTTCGGATGCGCTGCTTGAATCATAAACCATTGATCTAATGACAATGCTTCATCCTTAAAGCGCTTATAGAAGTCCGCTAAGGCTGCTTTTGCTTGTGGAGCATCATTCCATACCAATACTTTAAGTGCCCCAAGTCGCTCAGACATATTCACAGAATTTTCATACTGTGCATAAGCCAAATCAAATACTGCGGTATCCCCCTGACGCGCCATAAAACTCAACATGATATTTTTCAGAGCACGAACACCCATTGCTTGTGAAAATTCATTTTGTGAATCTGGATCAAGTGATACATATGTTTCTTTAACAAAGTCACCCAAGACTTTAGCCAATTGATTCAACAAGGCTTCACGTGCTTCATTTACAATCAAAGGATTATAATCTTGATCAATGCGACTACCCAAATAACCTTCACTTGGTACATCAAATAAGCGTGACGCCAATAGCGGATCTTTTTCAATTACATTTGGTAAGGTCTGTTTAATTGCATCTACATAAATTTGAGCATCATGACCATTAAGCAAAATACGCTCAAGCAAAGTCTGTGTGGCTTGCCACTGGTTAAAACCATTGGTTTCATATTGTAATAAGAAGGCAAGTTCTTCATCTGAATAGTTAAATTCAAGATTTACCGGTGCTGAGAAATTACGTAATAAAGATGCTACAGGCTTTTCGGTCACACCTGTAAATTCAATACTTGCTTCTGTTTGATCAAACAAATACACCCCATCTTTTACCCCATTCTCAAATAAAGCCTCAGAATGCAAGGTGTACTGCTCACCTGTTTCTGCATTAAACAATGCTAAAGCCACAGGAATAGGTACAGCTTTTAAATTTGGATATTTAGGATGGGGTTTTAAACTTTGTTTAAAGCTTAAACGATAAGTTTGAGTACTCGCATCATATTCACCTTTCGCTTCAAGCTTTGGCGTTCCTGGTTGGTTATACCAGATTAAAAATGCAGACAAATCGACACCTGAACCCGCAGTTAAGGCAGCAACCCAATCTTCAACAGTGACCGCTTGACCATCATGACGTTGAAAATATTCATCGGTACCCTTACGGAATTTTTCCTTGCCCAATAAAGTTGACATCATGCGGTTAATTTCCGCACCTTTCTCATACACTGTCGCGGTATAGAAATTGTTGATTTCTACAAAATGATCTGGACGTGGAGGATGCGATAATGGACCTGCATCTTCTGGAAATTGATGCGCTTTAAGCACAGCAACATCGTCAATACGTTGTACTGCAGCCGATTGTAAATCTTCTGAAAAAGACTGATCACGGAAAACTGTTAAGCCCTCTTTTAAACACAATTGGAACCAATCACGGCAAGTAATACGGTTACCTGTCCAGTTATGGAAATATTCATGAGCAATCACAGACTGTACACGCATGATTGCGGCATCAGTGGTATATTCTTCATCAGCAAGCACACATGATGTATTGAAAATATTTAAACCTTTATTTTCCATTGCACCCATATTGAACTGACTGGTTGCCACAATCATATAATTGTCTAGATCGTATGCACGCCCATAATGTTCTTCATCCCAACGCATAGAATGCTTTAACGCTTCCATCGCAATATGACATTTTGGGATATCTTTTTCTTCTGCATAGATTTCTAAAGCCACATCACGACCTTCTGAAGTGGTATAACGGTCTTTTAAAACTGCTAAATCACCAATCACACAGGCAAATAAATAAGCTGGTTTTTTGGTTGGATCTTCCCAAATGGTATAATGGCGCTCATCACCAGTTTTACCCGCTTCAATCAAGTTACCATTTGCCAAAAGCACAGGATATTTGTTATCGGCTTCTACACGAGTGGTAAACACAGATAAGACATCTGGACGGTCAGGATAGAACGTAATTTTACGGAAACCTTCTGGCTCATTTTGAGTGACAAATAAATCACTCCCCGCAAGATATAATCCTTCGAGTTGTGTATTGGTTTCAGGATGAATGACCACAGATGTTTCAACGATGGCTTCATCTGGTGCATTGGCAATCACCAATTGCTCAGAATCAAGCTTATACTCACTTTCAGTAAGCTGCTTACCATTAATAGAAATTGATTTAAGCTCAAGATCGCGTCCAAGCAATACCATATCTCCTGCTGCTTGGCGTTTCATGACTAATTTGCTGTTTACATTGGTATGGTCATCATAAACTTGGATATCGAGATTGATTGAATCTACAACATATGAAGGTTTTTGATAATCTTTTAGATATATAGTTTGATCTGCTTCAACTACTGGGTTTGCCGCGATATTCATATGATGTCCTAATCCTATTGTTGAGCTTCGACTTGTTATCGTGAGCTTGATCATCAATCAAATTTCACAAAGTGTCTGTTCTGTACTGTTGATTAATTTCTATATGGGTCTAGTTGAAATTAATTTCAATTGTTGGAATGCAAAAAACGTGCGAGATGGCCTATATTTATACAACAATTTATCCTGTAAATTAGAAATGATGCTTATGAAAATTAATGCAATAAAAAGCAAACAAGATTTTTTAACATTTTTAGATAATCTCAAACAAGATCATCTTGAAAATATTCAACAATGGGAAAATAAAGATCTGCAAAGCTTTTTAGCAGCAATGCACAATTGGGTGGAAGATATGGAGGGTTTTTATGCCAATACCCAACAGCCACAACCAGAGTGCATCCCATGGAAAATTTTTGCAGATATTTTAATGGCTGCAAAAATCTATGAATAATGACAAGGAAAACTTTGAGGAAAATATATGAAATCGCTTAGGCTATTTATAACTATAATGAGTCTTCTCTCTTTGCCTGTTTATGCAAAGCAAACTGCCCCATATTTTTGCTTTAAAGAAAGTCAAAACAACATAGACGAATTGTCAACAGCCCCGAACCTTCTGCTTATTTCTGAGGAAGAATTTCCAAAAGTCAAAACAGTTCAATATTATCCTTATATGAAAAAAATCTCGTTAAAGTTTACCCACTATGATGCTGTTGATACAGCACAAGGTAGACCAAGTGAATTTCACGATTTCTATAAAGAAATAATCAATCAGAAAGAAACAGGAACTTATGAAATCGTTTATCAAGGTGCTGTGCTTTACAATGTCAATTACACCAGCAAAAAAACCAAGAAAATGACCCAATTCGACAGACTCTATCCTAATGATGGACAAATTTTTCAAAAACTTAAGCAAAATGGGGTTAAATGCTTTTAACGGTATTTTTACAAAGAAAAACTTAGAATAATGCCTTCTTTATCTGAAATTATGGATAATGGCTGTAAATGAAACAAAGATATGGAATTATGAAGTTGCGAACCTTGCTCAGTGTATGTGGTTTTACTTTGTTGAGTCTAAGTACCATCAGCCACGCAAATCCTGAGTTTCTCCCCCCAGATCAAGCTTTTCAATTCTCTGCTGAATCAATTTCAGAAAATAAAGCACAATTGAAATGGACAGTTGCACCTCACTATTACCTTTATCATGATCAATTTAAAGTAACAGTCAACAATAAAGCTGTACCTTTAAGTCTCCCAAAAGGTCATATCAAAGATGATCCAACCTTTGGGAAAACAGAAGTTCATTATGAAAATGTGACTACACAGATTCAAGTCAAACCAAATTCACAATATTTAGTGATGTATCAGGGTTGTTCTGCGGATGGCTTATGTTATCCATTACAAAGGAAAACTATTGCAACTGATGCAGATGGCTTATTACCACAAAGCAATACATCGTCTAAGCACCTATTCAATAATAATTCAAATAGCACATTACTCAATCAGCCTGCTACTGTCCCAGCTCAAGATAAAAAGCTCAAAGAAAACGCTGAAACTAAAGCCAATTCAACTGCTGAAGAACCAGTTCCAAACAAAGTATTGGATGATCAAACCACTCAGCTTGGACAAAAAACTGTCAATAAAGCAGATAACACTGCACATCTAATCGACCCCAATGCTTCTGTTGCAAGTAGCAATGCAATTACAGATACGGAAAATTCTGCTGATTTAAACAGCAATACGGGCACTAAAAACAATACATCGTCATTACAATGGAATGATGATCAATCATTCTTCAAACTATTGTCTAAAGACTCTCTGTTTCTAAATTTATTGGTGTTTTTCGGTTTAGGTATTTTACTGGCGTTTTTACCCTGTTCGCTGCCACTTATTCCAATTCTCTCTGGCATCATCATTCAGCGCGCGAAAGGTTATAAAGCTGTTGTGATTGCCTTGTGCTTTGTAGTGAGTATGGCAGTGGTTTACGCCATTATGGGGATTGTGGTTGCTGAAATTGGTTATAGCTTTCAACGTTGGTTCCAAAGCCCTTGGATCGTTTCATTATTTGCAGTTTTATTTGTTGTATTAGCTTTAAATTTATTTGGTTTATATCAATTAAACTTACCTCAATTCATCACCAATAAATTGAGTCATCTGCAAAATAATCAAAAAGCTGGGACAGTGCTCGGTGCTGTGGTTATGGGTGCATTATCAGCACTTATTGTTGGCCCTTGTATGAGTGCCCCACTTGCTGGCGCATTACTATTTGTTTCACAAACTCAAAGTGCTGTATTAGGTGGCTTGTACTTATTTATTCTCGGTCTAGGTATCGGTTTACCTTTATTTATCGCCAGTGTATTTGGTTCTAAATTATTACCAAAACCAGGTAAATGGATGGATCGGATTAAAGTCAGTTTTGGCTTTATTATGCTGATGGTTGCATTGTACTTTATTCGCCCTATGCTGCCTTCGACTGTCTATGCTGCAATTTTTGCCTTGCTGTGTATTGCATTGGCAATCTATCTCTTTATTGCTCTACGTGACAGTGAAAAAACGGTTAATAAAGTTATTCTTGCCATTATCGCAATAGCCAGTTTAATGGCTGGTTTTTTGAATATTCAACAAAGTTATTCTGCTTATCAAATTCAACATAGCCAAACAGAACATTTAGTTTGGAACAAAGTGACCACCGCTGAACTATTAGAACAGGCTTTGGTCAATGCAAAACAGCAAGGCAAACCCATCATTATTGATGTCTATGCAGACTGGTGTGTGGCGTGTCAACCGATTGAAAAAGAGGTATTCCCACGTACCGATGTACAAGAGGCATTGAAAAACTTCACGCTTATCCAATTAGACTTAACCGAATACAACGCCTCACAAGACATCATTTTAAAACAACGTGAAATTTTAGGTCCACCAACCATGCTGTTTTTAAATAGCAATGCACAAGAAATCCGTGAATTGCGCTTTACAGGTACCTTCTCAGCACCACAACTTATTCAACAAACTGAAAAAATACACACAGGACGTTAAGCAAACTCTCCATGATCACTGCACAAGCAATTCATTTAGGACCGATTATGTTGCCATGGGGATTAACCATCCTCATGCTTGCGATACTGATGAGTGTGGTAATTGGAAAGTTTAGCTTTCAATATTTTAGCATTTCAAATTTACAATGGGCTACGTTTAAAGACTCGATTTGGTCTGCATTCTTGGTTGGCTTGTTATCTGCACGACTGGGGTTTGTCTTACTCAATTTAGATGTTTATTTAGAGCATCCAATTGAAATATTTAAGATTCAAGATAAAGGTTTTCATCTTTATGTGGGAATTGCTTGCGCTGGCCTATGGATGGTTTGGAAAAATCGATCTCTAAAGAAAAGCTTTATTGCACTATGCTTTGCAGCTTTTGCCCTGTTTTTCATTTCAGGCCAATATTTCTATCAACAGGTACAATTGCAATACCAACAATTTCCTCAAGTCAATTTAGTGAATCTTCAACAAGAGCATGTTGAGCTGACTCAGTTCCTCGGTAAACCCACCGTAATTAATCTTTGGGCCAGTTGGTGTCCGCCTTGCAGACGTGAAATGCCGGTGTTAAATGATGCTCAACAACGATACCCCAATGTGCAATTTGTCTTTATTAATCAGAATGAAGACGCCAAAACGGTGCAAACGTATTTGCAACAACACAAACTTAATTTGCATTGGGTTCTACTGGACTTTGACGGTGTAACGGCACAAAAAATGGGAATGTTTGGCTTACCCAGCACTTTATTTTTTAATGCACAAGGCAAATTAATCGATACACATATGGGGGAACTTACCCATGCAGCGCTTCACCAAAAAGTTCAAAGGATAGTTTCGGAATAATCTATTTCATTGGCATTGATTAAAGAATTATTGCTTTTAACCTTAGGAGTCATCTTGATGATTGATTTAAAAACACTCGGTATTTATTCGCTTGGTTTGGTGTTAAGTGGCTCTTTGTTTGCTGCTGATGCAAATTTCCTTAAAAATAAATTGGAAGAAGAAGGTTATAACTTTGTTAAGCAAATAGATGCACCCGAGGGTTTAGAAGGTTGGACGGGCTATAAAGATGAATATCCATCGACAATCTTTATTTCAAAAGATCAAAAGCACTATATCGTTGGTGACCTATTTAATGCTTCAGGAAAAAATTTAACCGAAGAAGCGATTAACACCCATGTTAAAGGTGCGGTATTAGATGAAATTTGGAAAAGCCTAGAAAAATCAAGTTGGATTCAAGACGGCGATCGCAATGCGCCAAAAGTCGTTTATGTGTTTAATGATCCAAACTGCCCTTACTGCCATACCTTCTGGCAACAAGCACGTCCCTTTGTAGATTCAGGAAAAGTTCAATTACGTCATATTATGGTTGGGGTCATTCGCCCAAGCAGCAAAGGACAAGCCGCAACGATTTTAAACAATGCCAATCCTGCAGAAATTTTCAAACAATACAATTTAAGCAACGGTAAGAATAAACTGGTGGAAATGAAAAGCATTCCTAAGCCGTTATCTGAAAAGTTAGATGAAAATACCAAACTGATGGATAAATACGGTTTTTATGCTACTCCTGCAATGGTATGGAAAGATACAAAAGGTGAAATTCAAAGCCAGCAAGGCGCACCGAAAGACATTAAAAAGTTATTTGATTAAGCAATGATAAAAATGAGTGATTAAAACCCACTCATTTTTGATTAGGGTGTTTTGCATATTTAAAATGAATTGAGTGACATGCAGTTTTATTTTAACTCTTAAACCATTGTTTCACTTGAAATCTGATAATTTAAAATTTATCGTGGTTTTATTTTAGAGAGATCGTTTAACAATTCCATAAGCTGCTGGATTTTCTCTGCACCATATTGTGTTTGAATATCTGTATAGCTTTCTTCCATTTTCACCGCTTGCGTCTCAAAGTATCTTTTACCTTCATCGCTCAGCTGAATCAAGCTCACTCGTTGATCATGTAGATCTTTTCGTTTCTTAATCAGATTTTGATCAAGCATACGATTTAAAATCCCCGTTAAACTGGGTCTTAAAATACATGCCAAATCAGCCAAGTGGTTATTTTCAAGTTCATCATATTGATAAAGTACAGAAATCACACGCCATTGCTGCTCAGTCAAACCCATTTCATTTAAAATCGGTCTAAAATGCATCATTGTAGCTTCTCGCGCTTGTAACAAAGCTAAAGTCAGAGATGGCGATACGCGAATCGGTTTCATAAAAATCCTTTAAATAAAAATTTATAGAGAGATTAATTAAAGAATTTATTCAATACATAGCCTCACGATTTGACTGATCAGTGAATTCATACAAATCCATATTTTCTTGACGACAAAATGATAATAAAAAATTTATGCTGCTCATGCGAACAATCTTACAGTAACAACATCTGCGCAAAATAAAAATATTGTGGCAATGCTTGTTGCATATCATAAAAAATCATCAATAAAATGAATGACTCACTTTATTTATATGATTGTAGTATATAGCAAAATTTTCAACTTTTGTTCAAGTGCTTCAGCCTGTTTGGCTTTATCCACGATCTTGAATTACCCTGCTATTCTTTTTAAAATTCTGCGCAAAAACGAATGCTGGTTGATTTTTCTGTTTCTTTTTTGAGTGGTTATTTTCTTTTTAATCGTCTTGCTGTCTTTTTCCGATATTCAGGTAAATAAAATCCATAAAAAAATGCATTAAAAAACTCGCAATTAAGCGAGTTTAGGGTGCGTCAATCATACGATTGACGCTTAAAGCCACACAAAATACAGACCAGGGAAAATCAAATCTTGTACTGCTTTAATTCGTCTATTATTGATCATTTTTTTAAAAACAACTTATCATTTTCAGCCAATTAAATATCATTTTCTGACTAAAATAAGGCTTAAATGACATTTTGTTTATTTCTTAATCGAACAAAATCGCTCAAGCGTCATTCCAGACTGCTCAATACTTTGCTTTTGTCGATCTAAAAAATTATTGGCGATCACCAACATCATATTGGCCGTATCAAGTTCTAAATTTTCTTTCGAAATCCTAGCAATCGCTTGATAAGCATCTAAACGTGAACAAAATGCTTGATGCTGTTCAATCGCAGTGATCGTGCTATGCGCTTCATCCAAGATATGTTTAGTTGCATTGACTTGATCAGTATAGGTTTGAATACGTTGATCATACTGTTCTTGGGTGAGTTTTTGCGTGGATGATTCAGCAAAACTTTGCGTGCTCAATCCACTACTCAGAACAATACTGCAGAGGCTCAAAATAAATCTATAGATCATGCTGAAGCAAACCTTTTATTTATAAAATATCTGCTTTCCATACATCTTCGTATTCATCAGCATCTATCATAAATCTAAAGCCTTGTTCCAAAGCCAGATAAGGGATCGCATCAGGAAAAACTTCTTCAAGCTCTTTTACACTGATCACATCAAAAAAATCTTCCCCCTCTTCCAACTCACCACCATAAATAAACCATGA
Organism: Ilex asprella; assembly: GCA_023539305.1. Lineage (NCBI taxonomy): Eukaryota > Viridiplantae > Streptophyta > Magnoliopsida > Aquifoliales > Aquifoliaceae > Ilex > Ilex asprella. Next base: position 30,394 of record JAHQCQ010011458.1, on the reverse strand, counting down.
CACGTTTTCAGCATCTGGCTGTTTACGCAAACCCACGATCGGTTCTTTATTTAAGGTTTGCTTAGCGATAGCCACGAGATCCGTTTCATTGACTTTGATATATCGAGAGTCAAATTCTTCACACACTAATTTCTGTTCTTCTACAAAATCTTGCAACATGTACATTTCCGAGCGATTGGATTTTGTTAAATTGTAAGCTGACAGTTTGACAATCACAATCAATTCACCAAAAGAATCTTGCATCACGCGTTTATTTTGTTAAACTTGATTATGTTACATTTTCAAGGTGAATCGTGATGCCGCCAAATTTGACTCCGCCATCGAAGTTAAGTGATCGCTCTGTAAGAGAAAATTTTAAGACAATCAATTCTCTTATTTCTATTATCGAGCCTATCTCAAAGCAAGATTTACGTACAATTGAATTTCGTAGCAACATCTGTATTCCCTATCCTTTGGAAACCGTTGCAGCAGGTTTTCCATCACCCGCTCAAGACTATACTGAAAAGAAAATTGATTTAAATGAACACTTAATTCATAACCCTATTGCAACCTTTATGTTAAAAGTTAACTCCTTATCAATGAAAAATGCAGGTATTGAAATTGGAGATGAAATTTTAATTGACCGTAGCCTAGAGGCTGAACACGGCGATGTTGTTTTGGCATTAATCAACAATGAATTTACAGTCAAACGCTTTATGCAAGTTAAAGTATCTACAGGAATTTATGATATTTGGCTCAAAGCAGAAAATCCTGATTTTCCAGATATTCATCCACACAGTGAAGAACAAATTATGATTTGGGGTGTCGTTACTTGTATTCTTAAAAAATTAAAATGATCATTGAACGGCATAGCCTTTGTTTGTGCCAATCATCTTCAAGCTTCATTTGCGATACCCACATGGCAACCAAGACTCACTAAAAATAGGTTAAAAAAATAATTGTTATGATTGAATCATTAAGACGTCTAGCACTCTCTCATCAAGGCCTAATTTCACCTGCTTCCTTTGGTACAGGATTATCTGGAACACGCCATGCGATTGAACATCTTGGCTATGTTCAGATTGATACAATTTCTGTGGTAGAACGTGCCCACCACCATATTTTATGGAGCCGTGTTCCAGATTATCAGCAAAGTCACTTAAATCAACTGGTCAAACAGCAGCATATTTTTGAATATTGGTTTCATGCAGCATCTTATTTACCAATGCAAGATTATCGCTATGCACTTCCTCATATGACATCGATTAGAAATGGTGAGCATCGTTATTTTAATCGCGGTGATCAAGCTTTTATGAATGAGATTCTAGCCCGGGCGAAAGCTGAAGGCAGTATTCGATTACGCAACATTGAACAAGGCAATAAACAAAATTCGGGGGGCTGGTGGAACTCAAGTTTAGCGCGTCGTTCGATTGAGCAATTGTTTATGCAAGGCGATTTGATGATTTCTGAACGTAATGGTATGGAAAAAGTCTATCAACTGACCGAATATTGTATCCCAAGTCATCTTGATCTGAGTGTTCCTACACTAGAGGAATATGCCCGCTACTTGTTCAATACCACGCTCCGTGCACATGGCGTGTTTGCATGGAAGCAATTGTTGCATTTAAAAGTTGGGCAAAAGATTCGTGAGGCAATGCGTGACATCGTCAATGAACAATTAGATGCAGGTGTGATCACCACTTTAGCTCAATTCGGCAATAGTGACAAAGAGAGTCAAAATCTTTATATCAAAACCGATGCCTTAGAACAGATCCCGAATATTGAGTTAAAAGTAAAAATTCTCTCTCCTTTTGACAATCTGGTAATACATCGTGAACGTTTAAATACCCTGTTTAAATTTGATTATCGTTTGGAATGTTATGTGACACCACCTAAACGTATATTTGGTTATTTTTGTTTACCTATTTTATATGGGGATCAAATTGTCGGACGTATAGATTGCAAAGCACATCGGGCAAAAAATCAATTTGAAGTCATCAGCCTACATCTTGAACCGCAACATCTTAATCATACTATTGCAGACGCGGCGCATTTCTTTAGCGCACTAAACACTGAAATACGCCATTTTGCCCAATTTAATCAATGTATAAATATAAATGAAGGTCTTCATAAAATTCTTGATGAAAGCAATAAACGATTTAAGTAATCGACAACGTAAGCTTAAAATCAAGACACTTAAAAATGAAGAAGCTTAAAATTCAAAATAGCTAAAATGACAAAACGCCTAAGTTGAGGCGTTTTGTCATTTAGAAGCTACGATTAAGATGAATTCAAAGCCCTATTTTTGCTGAGGCTTGTGTTGGCTTTGCTGATTTTGTTGAGCCTGTTGGTTGGATTGTTGCTTTTGCTGATTTTGTTGATTTGATTGTTGATCTTGCTGACTGTGTTGCTTCTGCTGCTGATTAGATTGGTTGGGTTGACCTTGTTGGTCATTCTGCTGGTTTTGTTGCTGATTCTGTTGAGAGTTATGTTGTTGATTAGCCATTTTCATATCCATCCTTTTCAATATTGGGATATGCCGTACAAATCGACGACAACTGTTAATTTAGCCCTCTCAGTTTTCTATACAAGGATTGAGATGTTTCATTTTTCGACATTGTAAGCTGCAATTTAAGATATACCTTTTAAAAGAACCACTTCTCTATTTGCTCTTTTTACCTAAATTACTTAAACCACTACGAAGCTCAACAGTGCTTAGTCAGTTTTGCATCTCACTACACCGATGATTTAATCATCCAGCCCAAAGGATGAACAAATCCACACTAGATTTGATTTGAATTTATTTTAAACATCTTTTAATATTTCACTTGAATTTGCAACTTTTTCAAGACAGCCCATGAGCGAACAAATTTTTGCTTTGATCGACATTAACAATTGTTATGTCAGTTGCGAGCGCGTATTTAACCCCAGTTTAAATAACAAGCCAGTTGTCGTCTTAAGCAATAATGATGGTTGTGTCGTTTCACGAAGCAATGAAGCCAAGGCGTTAAACATAGATATGGCAATCCCTTGGCATGAAGTTGAACAACAAGCTAAAAAAGCTGGGGTACTCGCCTTTTCAAGTAACTATGCTTTATATGGTGATTTCTCAGATCGTTTTTTTAAAATTTTAAAGATTTTTTTTAAAGATGAGGATTTGGAAGCCTACTCTATTGATGAATGTTTTATCAATCTCAGCTCTTACCAAGACTTATTCGATCTACAGGATTACTGTAGAAAACTCATCAAAACCATCCAAAAATGGCTTGGTCTGCCCTGTTGCATTGGTATTGGCTATAGTAAAACTCAAGCCAAGCTTGCCAACAATTTTGCCAAGAAACGTGGAGGCTTTGATAGCGTCTGTGACCTGACTGGTTTAGATTTATGCAGTTTTGAAGGCCTACTGCTTGAAACCAGTGCTGCAGAAGTCTGGTGTGTTGGACGTAAAACCAGCAAACGCTTACAAGCTTATAATATTTATAATTGCTATGACTTAACTTTTGCCAATGAACATTACCTTGCACGCGAGTTTTCAGTGGTCATTGGACGCACCATTCGTGAGCTAAAAGGTCAATCCTGCATTGCTTTGGACGATGCAGACATTCCCTCCAAACGCATCCTTTCCTCACGCAGTTTTGCATCTGCTCTAAACAATGTTGAGATTATTAAACAAGCCATTATTTTCCATGTCAATCGTGCACATCAACGACTGAGCAAGCAACGACAACTGTGTGCAGTTGTGCATGTTTCCTTATATGAAAAAGTTGCACAAGCGCCCTATAAAAAGGCACAAAGCAGTGTCATTGGCTTGATGTATGCAACAGACGATTTGATGATTTTAACCAAGTCAGCATTACAGCAAATTGATGTTTTATTTAAAGAAAATTTAAAGTATGTAAAAGTTGCTGTGATGTTCTCAGCACTGCATAGCAAAAGCCAGCACATCAATGACTTATGGCATCCTGTAGACTTTATTCAGCAACGTGATCAACTTATGGATACGCTCTCAAGTATGAAACAACGCTTTGGCTCAGACTGTATACAAGTGGGTTATCATTCCAACCAAGAAACATGGAAAATGCGCCAGCAAAATCGGTCTCCAAGCTATACAACACGTTGTAGTGAGATCTTATCTATTGACGATAGTCATATGGCTGTTACACAAATCAAATGAATAGTTTTGGTCACTCAGTTTAAAATAAAGTCTCTGTAAAACATCTGCTAAAAATGTCATATTTTAACATTGCCATTTACAGACAAAATTAACATTATATAGCCCATACAAGGCACTGCGTTTCCGCGACGATTCAAAGAAAATATAAAGTATTTGTGGAAAAATATGCCATAATATGCAAACTTTGCAGACATCTTGCAAATTTTTTTGCGACTTTTGAATTGGAGCACTCTCAATGAGTTCGACCATTTTGGTCATTCACGGACCAAACTTAAACTTGCTAGGAAAGCGCGAACCTGAGGTCTATGGTCACCTCACATTGGATGACATTAACCAACAATTGAGTCTCCAAGCACGTCAAGCCAATATAAGTTTAGATACTTTTCAAAGCAACTGGGAAGGTGCTGTGGTCGATCGTATTCACCAAGCACAACAAGACGGCATAAAATTTATCATTATTAATCCTGCCGCGCTGACCCATACCTCAGTCGCTATACGTGATGCCCTACTTGGCGTTGCGATTCCATTTATTGAAGTACATCTTTCTAATGTTCATGCACGTGAAGCATTTAGACATCATTCTTATTTATCAGATAAAGCCGTTGGCGTCATTTGTGGTTTAGGTGCCAAAGGCTATTCTTTTGCACTTGATTTCGCCATCGAAAAACTTAAATCTTCAACCCAATCATAATTTAGGAATACGAACCCATGGATATTCGCAAAATTAAAAAGCTCATCGATTTGATGATCGAATCTGATCTTCAAGCAATTGAAGTGAAAGAAGGCGATCAATCGATTGCTTTAACTCGCCGTAATCCTGTGGTTGCTGCTGGTGTAGCACCTATTGCCCTCCCAACCGCTGAAGCGCCTGTAGTTAAAGCTGCCTCTCGTGGTGCAGTAGAAACGTCTCCAATGGTTGGTGTGTTCTATTCAGCACCAAGTCCTGGTGAAGCACCCTTTGTAAATGTAGGTCAAACTGTTTCTGCAGGTGAAACCCTCGGGATCATCGAAGCAATGAAAATTATGAACCCGATTGAAGCAACACAAAGTGGTGTAGTTGAAGAAATTTTAGTAAAAAATGGTGATGTAATCCAGTTCGGTCAACCTTTATTCCGCTACCGCGCGTAATACCTCGGGGGTTGATATGTTGCAAAAAGTTTTAATTGCAAACCGAGGTGAGATTGCGTTACGCATCACTCGAGCTTGCAAAACTTTAGGAATCAAAACTGTCGGCATCTATTCAGACGCTGATAAAGATTTGATGCATTTACGTTTTTGTGATGAAGCAGTATGTATAGGTCCAGGTGCGAGTAGCGAAAGCTATTTAAACATTCCTGCCATTATTACCGCAGCAGAAATTACAGGCGCAGATGCCATCCATCCCGGTTATGGTTTCTTATCTGAAAATGCTGAATTTGCAGAAATTGTAGAAAACTCAGGCTTTATTTTCATTGGACCGCGTCCTGAACATATTCGTCTAATGGGAAATAAAGTTTCTGCAATTACGGCGATGCGTAAAGCAGGTGTACCAACAGTTCCTGGTTCAGCACATGCTGTGACACCCAACAATGCGTTGGCTGAAGCCAAAGAAATTGGTTTCCCACTGATTGTAAAAGCTGCTTCAGGCGGTGGTGGTCGCGGAATGCGTATTGTTGAACGTGTCGATACATTACTTGAATCGGTTCAAGCTGCACAACGTGATGCTGAAATGTGGTTCGGTGATGATACGGTTTATATGGAACGTTTCCTGCAAAAACCACGTCATGTTGAGGTACAAGTTTTAGCAGATGGTAATGGTCAAGCGATTCATTTATATGACCGTGACTGCTCTTTACAACGTCGCCATCAAAAAGTGCTTGAAGAAGCACCTGCACCAGGTTTACCAGAAGAAGCGCGTGCGCATATTCTTGAAGCCTGTGTCAATGCATGTAAGTTGATGCAATACCGTGGTGCTGGTACTTTTGAGTTCTTATTTGAAGATGGTGAATTCTTCTTTATCGAGATGAATACCCGTGTTCAAGTTGAACATCCTGTGACTGAACAAGTGACTGGTGTAGATATTATTGAACAGCAATTACGTATCGCTGCGGGTCTAGGTTTAAATCTTCAACAAGAAGATATTAAAATCGAAGGTCATGCGATTGAATGCCGTATCAATGCAGAAGATCCGTCGACCTTCTTACCATCACCAGGTAAAATTGAATCATTCTATGCGCCAGGCGGTGCAGGTATCCGTTTAGATTCTCATATCTATCAAGGATATAACATTCCTCCGTATTATGACTCAATGATCGCAAAGTTGATTTCTTATGGTAAAGATCGTGAAACTGCGATTGCCCGTATGAAACAAGCCTTGGATGAGATGATCTTAACTGGAATTAAAACCAATATTCCATTACATAAAGATCTGATCCTTGAAGACAAAAACTTCTGTTCACAAGCAATGGATATTCACTACCTTGAAAAACACTTGTTAAAACAAGTTCAAGGACATGAAAAAGATGCTTAATATGCATCCTCTAATCCAGTAAAAAATCCAATAAAAAACCTCTGTAAAATCAGAGGTTTTTTATTTTAAAGCAAATGCTTGACTATTTAGCCAAGCATTGATGCTTTAAATCAACTTAAGGCAAGACTCTGCGTAAAGTAGCAAAGCACTGATCGCCTTTGTCAGAAATACAAAAATTCAAAGTATTCTTATTAACCCACTTCACAAAATATTGGGTAACTTCACCTGACTGATCTTCTTTACGCCCCGAACAATCAGTTTCATTATTTTCATAGCGAATTTGCATGATTAATGCGGGTGGCTTTTCCAGCGTATTATCGGGTGAAGGCTGATAATCAAACAGACCGATTGACCACTCTTTGGCACTATTCACCACCACTTCATTGGAACCGCGGAAATTATAATATTCTGTACATTTCTTATTTTCTGGAATTTCCATGCCCCATAAGCCTAAAATTTCAGGGCGAGTATTTATACGAATTGTGCTTGTGGTATTGGTTGCAGCCACAGTCGCAGGATTGGTTGCTTGAGGTTGAACTGTTTCAGCTCTCGCAAAAGGTGAAAGGCTAAGCAATAAAGAAATTATAAGTGCTGTTTTTTTCATACCAAGTCTGTATGTAATATTTCATCAGACATAAATTAGCATAGATTTAGAATAAAACATGTAAAATTAACGATATATGAACAATCTTTCTTGTTTAGTCTAGGCAAAAACATTTTTGTGACGAGCCCGAATTAAGGTAACTAAAACTATTGATTTATCGATATAAATAGATATGATTACTTATTAATACCTTAGCAGAGCCAGATAAAATATTGGCTTAGAGATTAATCCCTCTTTAGAATAGGTTAGAAAATTGCCTCGAGCTATCGCATATTTAAGTCAAACGCTTAAAGACAACATCTCTGCATTTTTTATTATTGCAATGATTATTTTTGTCTGCGCATTGGCTGGAATATTTGGTAGACCCTTATCCTTTCTTGCCATTTTTTGGCCCGCAAATGCTGTTTTACTTGGACTTTTTTTAAGGTTTCATCGCTTAAAAAATATAGGGGGATGGATTGGTGCATTTACCGCCTTTATGCTCGCAGATCTGCTTACTGGCAATTCATTTTTAATCACCTTCTTTCTGACTCTGGCCAATCTAGCTCACGCCTTGGTCACATTAGGACTGATTCGTTTTTTTAAACTGGATTATAAACAATATAATAAAGGCCTAACATTTTTATACTTATTTGCAATCAGTGCCTTTGGCGGTTGTTTAGCCTCACCAATCGTTGCAAGTTTAACAGTCCCTTATTTACCAAATACCTTTATGGTTATGGATAGAATCTGGATTGATTTTGGCATGTGGTGGACGGGTGAAATCCTCAATGTCATTGCCTTTTTACCGATTATATTGGCAATCCCAGATAAAAAAACCATTCAAAACCATATTCAACAATTTAAACAACAGCCTTTTCAATACGAAAAATTTCTTCCGCTGTTGGGTGTGATTTTATCGGTCATTCTGACTCATTTTTTTCTGGGTCCAGGTGCAATCATGTTCCCCATTGCAGCACTGGTCTGGGCTGCACTAAGCTATAATTTATTCTTTGTCTCTATCATTAACTGTATCGTGTGTATGCTGCTCTATAATGCATTGACTGCATATTATATTGCTCAGTCTCCAGATGCCTATTTAGGCACCACACTGTCTGTACGCATCGGTTTAATGATGTTGGCTTTAGGGCCTTTAACCCTTGCTATTATCAGTTTAAATCGCCAAAAGCTTTATCACCAAATCTTATACTTAGCCAATCATGATGGTCTCACCACCACACTCAATCGTCGTTATTTCTATGAAGAAAGTGAACGTACCATTGCTGAGGATGTTGAAAAGCAACAAGCACACAGTGTCACGATTTTGGTTTTAGATTTAGATCATTTTAAGAAAATTAATGATCAATATGGCCATGTGATTGGTGATTATGTTTTGCAAGAGTTTACCCATCAAGTCAAAGCACAAATTCGCGCGAATGATCTATTTGGTCGCTTAGGTGGTGAAGAGTTTGCTATATTATTAAAAGATCTATCTTTAGAACAAAGTGTTGCCATTGCACAAAGAATTTGTAATAGCGTTTTCAATACCCCGATTCATTTAGATGATCAGCGTAGCTTAAATATCAGCGTCAGTATTGGCTTAAGTTATCAGACTTTACCCTATTGCATACCTTTTCAACAGCTGATTAAACGGGCTGATGATGCTTTGTATTTAGCCAAGGAAAAAGGTAGAAATCAACTTTGTCTAGAAACCACGATCGAGCAAAACCAAAAGATATTTGCCCAATAACTCAGAACAGCAAGGGAAAGCTATGAAATTTTCAGAATATATTCAATATGATGGTATCGGTTTAGCACAGCTTGTTCAAAACAAAGAAGTACAAGCACATGAATTATTAGAAATCGCAATTCAACGCGCTGAACAGGTAAACCCTAAAATTAATGCGATCGTTATTCCGATTTATGAACAGGCATTAAAAAATACCCAAAACTATGCAACTGGTCCCTTTTCAGGTGTACCGTTTTTGCTCAAAGATCTACACCAAGAATATGCGGGTGTCGCAACTTCATTTGGTTCTAAAGCATTTAAAAATGCTAAATATATTGCTAAAGAAAACTCAGAAATCGTCAATCGCTGGGTAAAATCGGGCGTGGTTACTTTTGGTTTAACCAATTCGCCAGAGTTTGGCATTAAAGGTATCACTGAACCTGAGGCTTGGGGCAGTTGCAAAAATCCGTGGAATTTAAAACACAATAGTGGTGGTTCTTCTGGAGGTTCTGCTTCTGGCGTGGCAGCAGGTATCGTACCAATTGCAGGTGCAAGTGATGGAGGCGGTTCTATTCGGATTCCAGCCTCATATTGTGGCCTATTTGGTTTAAAGCCAAGTCGTGGACGTACACCTTGGGGACCTGAAATCAGTGAAGCAATGCATGGGGCTGCGATGCAACATGTATTGTGCAAATCAGTCCGTGACAGTGCCGCAATGTTAGATGCTACTCAAGGCTCAGATCGCACGGCGCTTTTCAATATCCAAAGTCCAACTGAACGCTACTTAGACATCATTGAAAAAGCCCCAAAACGTTTGCGAATTGGCTTTTCCACTGTTTCCCCAATTGGAACCAAAGTTTCAAAAGATGCAGTACAAGCCATTCAAAAAACCGCCAAACTTTTAGAATCTTTAGGACATATTGTTGAAGAAGCAACCCCTCAGATTGACGGTATGGCGCTTGCCAAAGACTTTATTACCACATGGTTTAGTCAATGCGCTTATACAGTGAATCAAGTCAAACAGCGATTTGGTGCAACAGATCAGGATTTTGAATTAGATACTTTGGCAATTGCAGCATTTGGTGCCAAAGCTTCTGCTGTGGACTATATTAACAACCTCAATAACTGGGGTGTTTATGTTGCAAAAATGAACCATTTCTTTGAGCGTTATGACTTATTTCTGATTCCGTCTACAGCCTCAGTTGCACCTAAAAATGGTGAGGTAAAAACACCATCTTGGCAGGTTCCGATTTTAAAAGCCTTGCTCAAAGTCGATCAAGCCCACTTACTGGCAAAAGGTAAGCTGGTTGAGCAGATGATTAAAAATAATTTGCAATGGGTTCCATTTACCCAATTGGCCAATATTACGGGCTTACCAGCCATGTCAGTACCTTTATATTGGAATAAAGATAATCTGCCCTTAGGTTCACAATTTATTGCACCTTTTGGACGTGAGGATGTGTTATTACAACTGGCGGCACAATTGGAGCAAACGCAACCTTGGGCAGCTAAATATAAAGGCATTGCGATATAAATTTTATCAGCTTAAATATTCACATTAGTCATCTGGTACTGGTGTGAATATTTTTGAGAATAGCGTGGCATTGCAAGCTTTTCAATCATACATATTCATTTCTATAGAAGAGTATAATTTCCATAAGTTATAAAGTTTGCTTTCGTAAGATTATTCTTAGTTCATTACTTTAACCCTCTTTATATAAATGAGAAGCATCACGCAATTAATATACATCACGTAAGTAACGTTTTTGTTCAATCAACTGCTCAAACTGATCTTCACCTAAAATATCAATTAATACTGTTTCAACCCCTTGTGCCATCCCCTTTAAACTACCACAAATATAAATTGATGCACCTTGCTCAATCCAATGTTTAAGTTGCACTGATTTCTCCAATACACAATCTTGTACATATTTCTGATTATCTGTATCACGTGAAAACGCATAATCAATTTGCGACAGTACAGACTGTTGTTGCCATAAATTCAATTGATCTGCAAAGCCAAGGTCAACTTGGTACTGACGTTCACCATAAATCAACCAGTTTTGCTGAAAAGACCATTCTGCACGTTGCCGAATATGTGACATCAAGCCTGCTATCCCAGAACCATTTCCAATCAGAATAATAGGTTGATCATTTTGGACCAAATAAAATGCAGGATTTGAACGAACTCGACAAGAAATTTGCTCACCTAAAGCCAGCGCATGGGTAAGATAGCCTGAACCCAGCCCTAAACCTGTTTGATGAACTTCTCGTCTGACCACCAACTCAATCTGATTTTGCGATGTAATACTGGCAATCGAATATTCACGAATCGGTAAGTCTTCTACCTGTGCCAACCATTGCTCAAATGCCGTTGAATGTTGCATGGCATCAAATGAACGTAAATTCTTAAACCGCAATAATTCTATTGGATGATTAGCCTGAAACACACTGGAGTTTTGAAGATTAAAATGATCTAAAAATGCCTTGATTTGTGAATCTGTATTGGCACATTGAATTTCAAGAATATCACCAGATTTCCAACATAATGCTTCAACTTGGGTAAACACAAGATGATACATTGGATGCCCTAAACTGCCTTGATTTAATAAATGGCGTTCAGATAAAACCACGGAATGAAATGGATGTTGTGTCAATTGAACAGGTTGAGCTGAATATTGCGGCAAAACTAGGTCAAGTTGAGTTTGCCATTCCGTCAGACCTGTAGGGTTTAGTTGATCAACACAAATCATGGGAAATAAAGCTTGTGCATGGTTTTCAGTTAACCATAAATCCAATTGTCTACCAAAATTACAGAAATTTGCATAATGCGAATCACCAAAAGCCAACACAGCATACTCAATGTCATTTATATCAAATGACTTTGTCATTACGTTTTTAACAAACTGACGTGCTGAATCTGGTGCATCCCCCTCGCCATAAGTACTAACGATCCATAGAATCTTTAAGCTACGTTTAAATAAAGCGGCATTCACCTGTTCAATACTCAAGCACTGAACCAAATAACCTGAAGCAGATAATTGCTGGGCTGTTTGCAAAGCAAAACTTTCTGTCTGCCCTGACTGACTTGCATATACAATCAAATATTCATCTGCATTTTGAGCTAAATTGCGTTTTGATTGAGGTCTCAATAAAAGCAACAGAAAAATGCCATGAAATATAAACAAGATTGCTAAAAATATAAGTACAGTCAGTACAGCATGTGTCATTGTTCTAACCTTTTATACCACTATCCAAACCAGAAGCATCAATAACGCTAAGCTGAATACCGTCAAGAAAAGATGTGTTTTTAAGCGAGTCTTAATACTTAAAAATAGGATATAGCCTGCCAATGATAAGATCGTAATGATGATTGCACTGATATCAATCAGCCAAGTCCATGCTTTACCCGCATTTTTTCCACGGTGCAAATCACTGATCAATGAAACGGTAGAGGCTGGTTTAAGCGTAATTTCAGCTTGACCATTGTCTAAAGTGACCCAAATATCTGTTGAACCTGCTGGGCTTGCCAAATGAATCATGACTTCATTGTCCATGACTTCACCACTCTTATAACGACCAATGACTGCATGATGTTGTCGTAGATAATCTACGATTTGAGTGCTTGGATTCTCTTGGTCTTTAATTTGAGTCAGGACATTTTCAGGTAAAGTAATCGTTTCAGTATTTTCATCTGTTGCAGGGGTAAACCATTCAGGGTGGTTTAAAATTAATCCCGTAACAGCAAAAAAGATTAATACAATAAAGGCAAAAGCTGATAACCAGCCATGCACATAACGTGCATGGCGGTAAAAATCTCGACGTTGATACACAATTAAACTCTCATCAAAACTTTTATCAAAACGCTTATCCGAACAGGCATAGTCAGCAAATTAATTCACTTTCTGGAAATTCAGTTTGACGACACCTATTTCCTTTTGTGCCGGTAAATTTTGAGAGGAAGCTTTTGCTTTTACGTCCAAGTTAAAGGTTTGATAAGAATGATCACCATGCTCACGTGAAGCTTCAACATGTATTTGATATTGCCCTGCATCTACAGTTTTACCATTGTCATCTTTACCATCCCAAGCCAGCTTATAATTACCCGGTTGGCGTGACGGTTTAGCAACTGCATCCAAGTTCGTTATTTGACGACCATAACGGCGCCACCATACATAGTTTGAATTAATCCATTTTGGGTCTTTGCCCCAAGCAGCAAGTGTCCGCACTAATTTTTTATCACTGTCGGTCACCCAGATCGAGATATAAGGTGCACGATAATTTTCCACAACCAATTTGGGAATAACCAAATCGATCACCGCTTGATAACCTGCGGGCCATTTTGCTGAAGCATTTGCTGCAACATTATGAAAATCTGCTTGCTGTGGCAGTTGAACCAAAGCATTCCAACCTGTGCTTTGATGCGTTTCACCTGTTGATAGTGTCAGTTGAGCTTCATAACCGAGCAAAGATTCGATCAGTTGCATGCCTTCTGCTGGCTTCATCACAGTCAAGGCTGTTGCTAAAGCATCCGCATCCGCAGCACATTTTCCAACAACTACACATTGCTCAACATGTTGGATTGGCAAACCGGTATGTGGATCTAAAAGATGAGATTGCCCCGCCAGACTACGATAACCCTGACCACTGAATGCGACCGCTTGGTCTTTTAAGTTTAAAACTTGGCTTGGTGCTAGATTGTCATAGTGATGAAAGGCATCTTGTACACCAACATTCCAACCCGCTTGATTGGGTGAGGTTCCCCAAACGCGCATGTCACCACCAATATCCAGTAAAATACCTTTTAAATTCGGTACCGTTTGACGTGCTGCAATTAAAGCTCGATCAATAATATAGCCTTTTGCATAGCCATCTGGTGCAAAAGTAACAGAGCTATCCATTTGCACACTTTTTGTTTTTTCATCCAAGCGAACACTGTTGTCTTGCAACTGAGAAATCAATTGATCACGTGTACTTTGATCAATTTCAAGCATGCCATTGGCCTGTTGCCACATTGCAATCAAATTGCCTAAACGCGCATCAAATGCGCCACAGGTTTTACCACGCCAAGCTTCACATGCAGCGATGACTTGATACAAATCCGCAGATGCTGTGAGATGCTTTTGTTGGTTGAGTTGCGAAATTTCACTGTCATTTTGCCAAGTTGATAACACTTGATTCAAATCAGAAATTTCTTTTTCGATTGCAGCTGTTGCACGTTCAGCTTCTTGTTGCGAAGTTCCAGTAATCACCACATCTAAAGATGTACCCAAAACATGATCACGATGGAAATGATGACTTTCCAATTCAACATGGTTATTGCTTGTAGCAGAAACCTGCACTGTTTCTGCATAACTATGCAGTGGAGATATCAGTGCTAATGCCATGACCAGAGGCGAAAGACGAAATACGGCACGAGTTGAGGGTGAACGTCTGCTTGATGAGGACATACGGATAGTCTCTGAATTTTGTTAAAATAATATTGATAATGATACTTGTTATCAAGTACATTATGTAAAATATTTTAACTTAAGTTTACAGGACGCTTTAAATGAATCAATGGCTCAAAATTGCCTTGCTATCTGCATTACCCGTAGTTGGTTCTGCACATACCATCAGCCCTTTTATTCTCCCTGAAGTTTTTGATACCAGCGCATCCCAAAATGTAAGCTTCCAGAGTTCACTGACCCTTGAAAAATTTTTTGTTCCCAGCATTAACTTTAAAACCAGCTATCTCATTACAGATCCTAAGGGTCAGCAAATAAAAATAAACCCTGCTGCCGAATTAAAACGCTTTAATGTTGCTGAGTTTGATCTTCCAAGTGAAGGGACTTACCGTATCCGTACAGATAATGCTTTAGGGAATAGTAGTAAATATGCCCTTATAGATGGTCGATGGTTACGTATCCGCCCTGTACGTCAGCAAAATGCAAATATGCAAGCGCCTAAACCAGAACAACCAAAAGCCGATGCTGAAAAAAAACCAGTAACACCACCACAACCGCCACGTTCAGTTTCAGCAGACCAAGTCCCTGCAAACGCACAAATCTTAGAAGTTAAAAACAATATTATTGCTGAAAGCTTTGTCACCAAAGGTAAACCAAGTCCTGTCCCAGCAATCACTAATAAAGGATTTGAAGTTAAGTTTTTAACCCATCCAAATGAATTGTTTGCGGGTGAATCATTAAAAGCGCAGATTTTACTCAATGGCAAAGCTGTACCAAACCTTGAAGTTGATGTGTTTAAAGGCGCCAGTAGTTATGAAACCAGTGCACAACGTGAACAACCACATGTAAAAACCAATGCAAAAGGTGAAGTGGAAGTTAAATTTGAAAAACCTGGAATTTATTTGATTACGACTTCTTATCCAGAGGCTAATCCTGACAATAGCAAAAAGCCAGAAAGTGAGATTTTTACTTATGGTCTAACCGTTGAGGTTGCTGAGTAAATCCTATTAAGATCTTAATTTTTATTTAATAGATCTTGCGAAAGTTAGTCAAAAAAATGAGCATTAAGCACCCATCCATATTTTGGACTGGATATGCAATGAGTTGTTTTTATATTGACGAATTATACATGGTCGTTCTATCGCGTGGCGACATGGATGTCGCCGTTGGGCGGGGGTACAGGACGTACCCCTCGCCTAACGGAAGATTTTTGTCACCTTTTCATCTCTGAAAAGTGAGGCATCGCCTACGCAAACCTATTTAAACTTCAATTGTAAAGTGTGGCATTGTAAGCTTTTCAATCATACATATTCATTTCTATGGAAAAGTATAAGTTCCAAGTTATAAAGTTTACTTTCGTAAGAAAAGCCAAATAATTAGCATATTTATTAGCTTTCTTTCACAAGTCTTTTTAAAAGCATAAATCGACATAAAAGCACCCTCATCCTAGCCTTCTCCCAGAGGGCATTGGTATCTACACATCTTTTTGTAGAGACTCTAATGCAATTTCAGCAATCAGCTTAAGGTCATCAACCGAATGTTCAGATAATAATTGTAGTGTATTCAGTAATATTGACAGACCAGCCAAAATTGCAGGAGCACTTTCCCTTGTTCCTCTTTTTTGTTGCCTTCCTGATAGACGTGTTAGAAAGACTCTAACTCTTGAATTTTTCTCATCATTTTCTCGCTGTATTCGCCAAGTTAATACACATGCCATACTTGCAATTAAGAGTCGTCTTAATATCGCTTGCGGAGTTGTTTGTAGCCATGACTCAATGTCATGGCCCGCCTGTTTTAACAACTTAAAATAGTTTTCTATTTTCCAACGCCAATAATACCAAGTTGCCAATTCTATACTTGGAATTTCTGATGATACATTACTTAATAAGCTCCAACGAGAAAGTGATTTTCCTTGCTTATTTTTAACTTCAACTACAATCAGTCGAACGGTTAATGACTTTCCCTTTTGTGGTGGAACTCTTTTTCCCGTTTCGTCTTTTTGCATTGGTCTTGCATTACGCGTAATACTGATTTGAGTTTCACCAACATAGAGTTGTTCGCAATTCCCTTTATATTGAATTGTATGGGTTTGTGAGGTCGGTATTTGGTCTGATACGTCTCTTAACTTAACATCTTCTCCTTGATATTCAACACGATTTCCTTCTTTACCTCGAATAAGAAATAAATGTTCTTGTTGATTCAATAATCTAAGATGAGCAATTGAATCTCCTTCACGATCAATAATATGTACGAGTTTCTTTTCTATTGGTAAAGACTCAATATGTTCGATTTGTTCACATAGTGCATTTAAGTGGGTTTCTTTTATTTTATGCCCATCAGTAAATGTTGAATAACGTCCAGTAGCATCACATAAAGTTTGATCTAATGGTGCAATGGGTAAACCCGTTTCCGCATCAATTAATAAACTGCTTTGTAATTCATAGCCTTTGTCACTTGCATGTGTTCTTTTGAATCTATTTAACTTGTTGTTATGTTTGAAATATTGTAGTTGAGACCAATCATGAGCAACTAAGGCATAGTGGTGATTCGATAGAGCGATTTGTTCAAACGCAAGTTTTTGAAGAGGCTGATTGAGTTGTTGAAATGAAACGTTTTCGTTATTTAAGAAACGCCAAACTGCTTGGGTTGTAGCAAAGCTAGTCTTTTGGGTAGAGGCAATATCTTTAAGCGCTGGGGCTAATGAAGCAAGTGGATTCATATTAAGTTTTACAAGACGTCCGTAGCGTTTAACTAATCGGTTATCTAAGTGTGGAATGTTAAATTGGAGAGCATGCTCTCCAATTTAACTTAAATAGATTTAATTGTGTAGATACCTATGCCCAGAGGGAGAAGGAACTTTTAATACGAATATGATTCAATTCAAATGATCATTTTTCAATCTATCAAAGATGACCGAATCAAAATTTAAAATAATAATCAATTAGATAGATATACAAATCTGGATTACTTTAAAGTTAAAAGACTTTAGCATTTTTTTGCATAAGCAAATCAACAATCAAGACAACCACTTATACAAAAAAGTCATAAGATATGCCTGTTTTTTGATATCTGGCAATATAAGTCATGTTTGGTCCTGTTGAGTTTATTCTAGCTGGCGTTTTAGTCGGCTTCTGTGTAGGTATTACTGGTGTAGGCGGTGGTTCTCTTATGACCCCCATCCTGATTAGTTTATTTCGAATAGAACCACACATCGCAATCGGAACAGACCTACTCTATGCGGCTATTTCTAAGTTTTGTGGCTCAATGGTCCATGCTAAAAAACTCAATATCGTTTGGCCGATTGTTCTCTGGTTAGCCTTGGGCAGTGTCCCTGCTTCATTTATCACCCATTGGGTTTTAGACAATTACCTTAGCAGTTCAACCCACTACAAAGCCATTTTAACCATGGTGTTAGGCTTTATGCTGACCATAACAGGCTTGTCTATCGTGTTCCGTTCTAGAATTGAAAAATTCTTTGCTAAATTTCGTGCAGAAAAGCAAGATTTTCATGAGGCCAATAATTTCAACATTGAAGGCAAACGCACTTATGTTGTGATTATGGGGATTGTACTGGGTGTATTCGTGACCCTTTCTTCTGTAGGTGCTGGCGCATTTGGTATCATGGCGCTGATCCTCATGTTTCCCAATTTACCGATGATTCGTATCATTGGTTCAGATGTGGTACATGCTGTTTTATTAACCTCTGTTGCTGGGTTTGCACATATGACATCTGGCAATGTAGATTTTCATCTGCTTGGATGGTTACTGGTGGGCTCAATTCCTGCAATTGTGGTGGGAACCTTAATCAGTTCTAAAATGCCAGAAAAAATGATTCGCAAGGTTTTGGGGATCACCCTATTTGCCTTGGGTATTAACTTTATCTTAAACCCAGTTAAATCCAAACCCGTAGAAAAACCACAGGTTGCAATAGTGACACCATCCGTCCAACAACCACAGGTTTAAAATTAAGCTTTTATTGATAACTAATAATTATGAATTGACCGTAAAGTTTTAATGATTTATTTATGACAAAACTTCGGCCAATTCATGTTATATTCTGACCACTAAAAATACTTTCTGTATGTTTCTAATACCCAGTGACGGCAATGAATACATTAAATTCAAATCCAATTACTCAATCAGATATTGATGACGTGAATGTCCAAAGCATTCAAACGCTGGTAACCCCAGCGGAACTTAAAGCTGAATTACCATTAAATGAAAATGCCTACCAAACTGTACTTCATGGTCGGGAAACTGTTCGTAATATTTTAGATGGTAAAGATAAACGTCTATTTGTTGTGATTGGCCCTTGTTCTATTCATGACCCTGTTGCAGCACATGATTATGCAAATCGTTTAAAAGTATTAAGTGAAAAAGTAAAAGATACTTTATATATCATCATGCGTGTTTATTTTGAAAAACCTCGTACAACCGTTGGTTGGAAAGGTTTGATCAATGATCCAGATATGAATGATTCTTTTAATATTGAAAAAGGTCTACGTTTAGGTCGCAAACTATTGCTTGAGCTAAACGATAAAGGCTTACCTTGTGCGACTGAAGCGCTTGACCCAAACTCACCACAATATTACCAAGATCTTATTTCATGGTCTGCAATTGGTGCACGTACAACGGAAAGCCAAACGCATCGCGAAATGTCTTCAGGTCTTTCTTCACCTGTAGGCTTTAAAAATGGTACAGATGGTGGTTTAACCGTTGCAACCAATGCTATGCAGTCTGTTAAACATGGTCATAGTTTCTTGGGTTTAAATAACGAAGGCCAAGTTTCAGTGATTCGTACTAGTGGTAACCCTTATGCACACGTTGTATTACGTGGTGGTAATGGTAAGCCGAACTATGATGCAGGTTCTGTTGCTGAAGCGGAAAATGCGTTAGCAAAAGCCAAAGTCAGCAATAAAATCATGATTGATACCAGTCATGCCAACTCAAATAAAGATCCGTATTTACAACCACTTGTGTTGAAAAATATCACTGAACAGATCTTAGATGGCAATAAATCTATTGTCGGCATTATGGTTGAAAGCCATATCAAAGGTGGACGCCAAGATATTCCTGAAAATCTTGCTGATTTAGAATATGGTAAATCGGTGACTGATGGTTGTATCGATTGGGAAACCACTGAAAAAGCGCTTCTGGAAATGGATGCGGCTTTAAAAGAAATTTTACCAAATCGTTAATTAATATAAAAACGCCATCTACATAGATGGCGTTTTTGTTTATGATGTTATTAAACATTTTCTGTAAGAATGCTATGAACGAACTTGAACAAGAACTCTGTCAAATCGCAAACTTCCAGTTTGTCCACGAACATTTACTGACTTCAGGTCAGCCGAGTGCTGAACAACTGAAACAGATTAAAGAATACGGCGTAGATACAATCATCAATCTGGCATTTACAGATGCCAGCTTACACCTTGAACATGAAGATAAAATCTGTGCTGAGTTTGGGCTCAACTACATTCAAATTCCAATCCATTGGGATACACCAGCAGATGATCAATGCTTATTTGTGTTAGATTTGATCGCGCATTTGGTACAGGAAAAAATTGTTTGGGTACATTGTGCAAAAAATATGCGGGTGAGTTGTTTGATGTATTTATATCGCCAATATTATATGGATATCGATATGCCAACCGCACAAGAGTTGATGCATCAAATTTGGGAACCCAATGAGACTTGGACCGGTTTAATACATGCTGTTGCCTTACAACTGCAAGGGCGCAAAGCCACTGAAGATTTACAACACTCCTTGATGAATGCGGATCAGTTTTCTTAAACCAGCATAACAACAGTTCAATCATTGATGTATTTAAGTAAAATCATCAACATGAACAAAAATAAGCGCCTTATGGCGCTTATTTTATTGTGATAACTTAATGTTTGATTTGCTTACTTGATCAATAGTTGCTTGATCAAAGCTAAATTTTCAGCGCGGGTTGCAGCCAAAATCAAACTGTTATTGGCAGTAAGATTTGTCCATTTTTGATTCCCACCAGTACCGCAATTATAACTAATCAAACGTGCTCGGTTATTGCTTAAATAACCATATTCCAAATCAAAACATTTTGAACCTTGCTCGATACGTTGCAGTGTGGCATTCATCGCCCACACTTGGCTTGCTGCATCATGGTTACATGAGCTTAGATTAATCACACCACCCTGATTGGCTAAACACTGATCCATATATTTTTTGCTGTGGATTTTACCCATTGCATCGTAGATCCACTGTTCAGTGTCATCACCCGTACAGCCACTCTTACCACTGATATAGGCATTCAATTTGCCATTAGCCAGTGTTTCAACTTTTAGACAATTTGTCCCATTTTTAATACTGGAAACATGGTTTAAATTGAAATCAGTACTTAGTTCCAACTTTGCCACAAACTGATTAAATGCCTCAATTGCTTCTACATTGCCACTTTCAAGATCAGTTCGATATGCATTTATCCAACGATTTAAACGATAAAGTTTAATTTGCTGTTGGGTATAACGGACCATTTCTGTTTGCGCGTCCGCTGACAATTCAGTTTTAAATTGACGATAAGAGTCAAATAATAAGCGTGAATCCGCATCTAGGCTGACCACCTCTTTACCTTTATTATTCAGCAAAGCTTGTTCGAGCTGTGGCATTTCAAGTGTTCTTAATGCCGAATACTCTGCTTCTTTACCAATAGAAACAAAAGGTGCCATTGCTTGTGTAGTGACTGGAATATTGATATTCGACAATTTCACTGCTTGCTGACCTGCTTTTTGGCAGTAAAGATCAACATTTTGAGGTGTATCACTTTGCGCAAGGTTGATATGGAACTTATTGGCATTGCTACCTGAATTTACCCGTTGTGGTGCAAGTGCAATATTTTCTACTTTGTTGGCATACTGCACATTTAACCAACAACTTGCAGCTGTGCCAGCCGTGTTGGCCTGAGGTAGATTAAAGACATTGCCCCAATTGCCTCGTGCCGCAGGATAAATAATCCCCACCTGATTAACTGGATCATAGCCACCTAAAATCGTATAAACAGGCACACTAAACAACCGTGGTTTTAAAAAGTTACCATCGGCACTGTTATACCAAACATTGCCTGAGTTTGGCGTTTTGGGTTGTGCATCAACCATTTCACGTGTTGCTGCATTCCATTTTTTATAACCTGTCGTAGAGTTTGGATCCCACACGTATTTATCAAAAGCAGGTTGAATTTTTAACCACATACTATAACCAGTATAGTGGGTATATTTGGAAATTGAGCTAGCGCTAGATCCACCACTCATGGCATCCCAACCATAGGCATAGAGATTTTGGAAGTTTGGTACACCATTACTGCCATCACCTAAATTGGTATTGCCCCAATTTAAATTGCCACGCATTTTATTTCGAAATGCAATATATCCCCAGCCGCTATCCGCATGGTGTGCAGACCAGAAATAATTTGTAGGACTTCCACTTGTTTCGACTGAGCCAGGATAATGCCCTAAACCATAGTGATGCCCGATTTCATGGCTAAATTCATTCCCCACCGAATCGATCAATGTCAAAATACCATTTCCACCACTTAAGCCGTGATTGGACTCACCATTGGCATATTTACCTCTGGCATGATGAATCACCACACTTTGAGTCACTTGTGGTTGCTCTTGGCTTTGCATCGATGAACTGGTGACACCCCAATTCGCTAAGTTAATTCCAACACTAAATGTCGATTTAGCGGTGTTTTCACGCATATCTCCATCATAGACACCACCATTTGTTGCACTAACAGAACCGTAAATGACACCACTTGCAACCATGACCCGATTAAGCTTCATTTCATCGTATTTGCTGACAATCATTTTTGCAGCAGGGATGGTTTGGAAATAATCGGTTCCTGCTTTTTCAGGTTCCAACAGCATATAGTGACCATTGGATTTAGGCGCATCAGTCAATAAACCTAAACGAATACTTTGTACCACCAACTCGCCTGGTGCGGCAAAATCAATATCTGTTCCAGCTAAAGAACCACTGCGATTGTTTACAGAGTCTATAATACGGATGGATAATCCTGAACGTACCTCATCCCACTTTAATGCTACTGACCATGCCTGTTTAGAGTACATCACCCGCGCTCGATCATCCTGATTAGATTGATCGGAAGCAGCAAGACGTGAAGGCTCTTTTAGATTTACGGTACGTATCAGTTGGTTACCTTGATAAATTTCCGCTTGTAATTTATCAACATCTCCCATTGAAACCAAAGGTGTAACCAATAACAATGCATCTTTCTGCGTTGTTAAGCGTGGCATTTTATCCTGTTCATTATTCTTCGGATTTACCACATGGCTTTGGGCAAACTGTAGCATTGCAGCAAAGTCACCATTTAAATCATTGCGTAATAAGCGATTTCCACCCTGTGCATTAAAATCATAAAAGCCTAATACACTGCTTGAGATTTTATTTTTAACTGGTTCTGGATATTTTTCTACTACAGGTGGTGTTGTGCCTGTACCACCATTTGAACCGCCCGAACCATTTTCAGGAGGTTGTGTTGTACCACCATTTGAGCCACCTGAACCACTCTCTGGAGGCTGAGTCGTACCGCCATTTGAACCGCCCGAACCACTCTCAGGAGGTTGTGTTGTACCACCATTTGAGCCGCCTGAACCACTTTCAGGAGGAGTCTCCGTTGACCCACCTGAACCATTGTCTGGGGTTTCTGGTGTACCATCGCCAGGTAACTCATTTGTACCATCGCCAGGGTTTTGCGGTATATTCGATGGCTGATCATTTGTAGAATGGCTATCACTACCGCCTCCACATGCGATAAGCATTGCTGAAAGCGTACAAATTGTTAAATATTTAAACCGTAATTGCATCACATATCTTCCCCATATTTATAACGACTTATCTCTATCCCTAGTTTCTGAGATTAAATTAAAATAATTATATATTTCAATTATTTAAATATATCATATTGTTTGTAATCATGTGATTTTTATTTAAAAAATATAAAAAGGACATATTGCTCTAAATTTTACTTTTATGGATTTATTGAGTTTTAGGTTGTTATTTAATCACACCAAGCCTGCTTACAACATGGTGTTAGCAATACCATTACTAACTTAAGACTTTGCTTTTTACATTTTTTTTACATCTTATTGCTATCGTGTGGCGACATGAATGTCGCCCATTGTGTAAGGAATACACTGCTATTTAATCTTCTTCTTGTATTTGATCCAATTATTGCTGAAACTCACGTATCGACAATTCACCACGTTCGCCTCGCCAAATCCATTTCAAATGACTATCTGCAAAACGCTCACCTTCAAACCAAACAAATAGACCTTCCATCATCTCAGGCCAATCACTTTGGCTGATATAGGTACGCTTTGAAATCACCGCAATAATTGCAGCAAGAATCGTATCGTGGCTCACAGCCAAACTAATACCGTTGTTTAGCGTAGGATGTGTTTCATAGATTAATTCAAGCACATCCACCACACCCGTAATCGGATGCTTCATACCAGGTAAGGCATTATTTACAAAACTGTTGATAAAACCTAAAGCACCTTGTGCTCTAAAATAGGGAGCGGCCTGTTTAATATCCAGCACAAAGCTTCCCGGCTCAACCAATAAGCCCTTTTCTACAATTTCGATATGATGGGTATTCGGATAAGAAGAAATTCCGTCAGCGCCTTGAATCATCAAAGCCGCGGTATCGACACAACGCTGAATGGGGCTTGAAATACAGTGTTGAATCACACGATCCGTATTTTCAATCAAATAACAGCCCCAAGCTTGCGCTAGATCACGACCTTGGGAAGTTAATTGCAGATCATAACCTGCCAGCCCCTGCCCATTCACAACCTCACGAATTGAATGACGCGTGAATAAGGTTACAGGTGTTTTCGCATCGGGCAATAAATCTATTGCTTTTAGCATACTGTTCGGCAATAAATCTAAGGCCATATCAACTTAAAACTCATTTTTATACAAGCTTACTATAACATATGCAGCCAAGCGCTCAATCTAGGGTCTGTTAACATTTCATAAATGGCTTGCGTTGTAGGTTAAAATTGAGCAGGCAAAGCAGGAAACGAGGAGAATAGCGAGACTATTTTCGAGTTTCATAACAAAGGCTGAGATAATTTTAGCCACAACCCTTCGGGACTAGCGTGTTTTTTGCCGTTACGTCCTTACGAACTACTTATTTAGAATGACTAAATTTCGTATTTCGTGCCTAGTATCGCCTAAAAAACACACGTAGTCGCAAACATAGACGAATTGTCAACAGACCCAATATCAAAGTGTTAAATTATCTATAAAATGCATATGTATATCAGATTAAAAGCTCACATTGCTTAATGCTTCTAAAGCAATTTCTTTATTCTCGACATTCCGAAATGCGATAAAACCATCATTTAACACGGTATCACGTTGATTATAGGTAAATGGAACCGCAGCTAAACTCAGTAATCCGCCACCAATACTTTCCAATAATCCTTGTCCTGCACTGGTATCCCACTCAGAGGTTGGATGAAATCTTGGATAAATATCAATTTCGCCTTCAAGCATCATACAAAACTTATAGGCACTGCCCGCCTCGCGTCTAATGACAGGCGATTCTTGTTCAATATAATCAATATATTGCTGATACTTTGGATTTTTACTGCTATGGCTTAGTCCAATTTGAATTGCATCTTCCTCTACAGCTTTAAACTTACAATAACGTTCCCAAGTACGATGAATAAAGCAATATTTATAAGGCAATTCTGTTAAATATCCCAAATACATCACTTGCTCTGTCGGTACAGCAATGATTGAAAATATGGTTTGGTGGTTGTGAATTAGACTTAAATTAATCGTAAATTCATCACGTTCATGAATAAATTCTTTGGTTCCATCCAAAGGATCCAACATCCAGCAGATATTCCATGTATGTCGTTGAGAATAATCGCTCTCTTCTGATAGCACTGGAATTTCAGGAGTGATTTTCGCCAATTGTTCAATTAAATAAGCATTCACTTTTAGGTCAGCTTGAGTAACAGGTGACTGATCATCCTTTTTATCAATATTAAACGCATTTCCAGCACAATAATTTTGGTATTCCTCGAGCAAGATTTGACTTGCAGATGCCAAAACTGGAACTAATTTTAAAATTTGTTCATCTTGTGGTGCTTGAGTGGTAATAAACATTGATCCGACCTGTAGGATGTCTGATTTTTGTCCACAAGCCTACCATTTTTTTATGTTGAGTGCATGAAAACAATAGCTTTTAATTAATAAATATCCTGAGTTTGGCGTGATAAAAAGCACATAAAGGTGCTTTGTAAGTTTATTTACCACACTGTGAACAAATCCATCGATTTGCAACAGCAGAAGCAGGTTTTGCGATCATATGCCACAATAAAATAATAATCCAAATAATCAGCCATAAACCGCCAGTAAAAATGGTTAAAACCAAATGCATTAGCCAGCTCATCTCTTTGATGTTTTTTTGATGTAATGTTTGTCTCCCACAAGATTTACACATCATCATTTGTTGGGCTACTTTTTTTGCCATTTCATAATTTCCACATATACATGTGAGTGATTTTATTGAGGAAGTGTATCTTCTAAATCAAGAATATTATCCGCCTGAGAACTTGGCAGCTCTTGAACCTCTTTTAATTTACGTCCAACTGCTCTTGTTCTGACTTGTGCCTGATCAATACTATTTGAAGCTTCTTCAAGTTTCTTTTTAACCTTATCTAATGCTTCACCATATTTAAACCATTCCGTTTTAACAGCAGCTAATGTGTTCCATACTTCACTTGAACGCTTTTCTATTGCTAAGGTTCGGAATCCCATTTGTAAGCTATTTAATATCGACCATAATGTTGTAGGGCCTGCAAATACCACTCGATAATCACGCTGAACCATATCAACAAGATTAGAACGTTTGGTCACTTCAGCAAATAGACCTTCAGTTGGTAAATATAAAATTGCAAAATCAGTTGTGGATGGTGGTGAAATATATTTTCTACTGATGTCATTGGCACTTTGCTTTATACGTAATTCCAATTCTTTTAAAGCTGATTCAACCCCAACTGCATCAGCATTATCTTGCGCTTCAATTAAACGGCTATATGATTCCATAGGGAATTTAGCGTCAATAGGTAACCATACAATCTCTTGATCACTATTCTTACTTGGAATCTTCACAGCATATTCAACACGCTCAGCATTACCCTTCGTTGACACATTCGCTTCATACTGATCAATTGTGAGTACTTGTTCCAACATGGCACCTAATTGGACTTCTCCCCAAGTACCTCGAGTCTTAACATTTGTTAAAACTTTTTTAAGGTCGCCAACACCACTGGCTAAAACTTGCATTTCGCCAAGTCCTTTATGAACTGATTCTAACCGTTCACTAATCAATTTAAAGGATTCGGATAATCTTTTTTCAAGCGTGCCTTGGAGTTTTTCATCGACAGTTTGACGCATTTTCTCTAGTTGCTCAGAATTATCTTTTTGTAAGTTAATTAACTTTTCTTCAATCTTATTTCTAAGTAATTCTGCTTGTTGTGTTTGAGATCGATTTAGACTGTTAATTTGCTCTACAAAGGCATTTAAATGCTTTGTTTGTTCATCAGAAATCTGCTTTAGACTTTCTCGCATTGTTTGTGCATAAGTTAATAATTCTGCTTTAACTGTACCTCCAAGCTCCTCGCGATTAAATCTTGATTGCTGGCTAGATTCTTCCCTGCTTTTCCCCAATTCATTGCTTGTGAATCGCTCAATACGCTCAAAAGATTGACTCATCGGGGATAAAATATCGTCTGTATTGAATTTCCCTGATTTTTTTAATAATAGCAATATTTGTAAAATTGCAACGATGATTATGGCAACGAGTATAATTATTTGTATATTTTCCATTGTGTTAGTAGTCCCGGTAATTCATAAAATTAGTTGTAATTTTCATATCTACAGAATTTAAAGCTAAATATATGGTCGTTGAACTAAATCCAATAACAACACATAATAATCTATTCATTTATATCCCCTTTTTATAAAGACAGAATATCTTTTGCCTCATTATTGTGCAATATGAAATTCAACCGCCTGTTATTTGTATAAAAATTTATCGCTAATTTATTAAAAATGAACTCGTTTTACAATTTCAGATGAACTTTGTTAAACTTTAAAAAACTTTGGAGTTTCTTGAATGCAAAAACCGATCATCTTTTTTGACATGGACGGTACACTCCTTGATTTAGCTTTTGATGATCTGATCTGGAACACAAAACTCCCTGAACGGCATGCAGAAACCCATCAATGTAGTTTAGAGCACAGTCAAAACATTCTAAATGCATTTTATCAACAACATAATCATACCCTCTGCTGGTATTCTTCAAAATATTGGTCTGAAAAAGTTGGGGTTGATATCCTACAGTTACAATATGATTTTAAAGATAAAATCACCCCAAGAATGGGCTGTTTTGAATTATTAAAACAATTAAAAGCACAAGGTTATCGTTGTTGGTTACTGACTAATGCAGATTGTGCTGGCTTAAAACTTAAACTTGAAAATGTTGATCTCAGCCCTTATTTTGAAGTAATGATCAGTAGTGAAGAAATTGGCTATTCCAAAGAGTTTATTGAGTTTTGGCAAATCCTGCAGCAAAAGCATCCATTTGATCCACAAAATGCATGTTTTTTGGATGACATCATCCCAGTATTAAAAGGTGCTGAAAAGTTTGGTATAGCGCACTTAATCACGATTACCCAACCTTCCAGTGGTCGTGTTGCGCGTCATCACTTAGAATTGCAATACCCTGCAATTAATCATTTAACTGAGCTTTTACCATTACTGAAAAACGTAGCGTTAGCAAATTTACACTCAACAGATTTAGAACATAAGGATGTCGATGTCAAAACAGCCTGAGAAACAACAACTTGAAACAATGCGTGTAGACAAATGGCTTTGGGCTGCACGTTTTTTTAAAACACGCTCTATTGCCAAAGATGCAATCGAGGGTGGTAAAGTTCATCATAATAATGAACGTGTTAAAGTCTCAAAAGAGATTCGTGTTGGAATGGAGCTCACCATACAACAAGGTTTTGATCGTAAAACGGTAGTGATTAAAGCACTCTCCGTTGTTCGTGGCGGCGCACCGATTGCCCAACAACTTTATGAAGAAACTGAGGTGAGTGTGGCACGTAGAGAGTTGATTTCATCCCAAAGAAAATTGCATAATCTAGCGCGCCCTGATCATCGACCAAGTAAAAAAGATCGACGACAAATTAGCAAATTTAAACAAGAAAATGATCAACAATTTGACCAATCTTGGTCCTATGATGATGACTGAATTCGTTTAGGTTGGGTACGACATCTTATGTCGTACTAATGTTTTTTAATATAGAACCATTTTTTATTTTCTGTCACTATTACTGCCGTGGACGAAAGATCAAATTTAATGACATCCACTTAAGATATTAGTGATATTACATCGTTTGAGGTTTACGAGATGGATGATAACAAAAGCAAGGCACTGAATGCGGCACTGAGCCAAATTGAGAAACAATTTGGTAAAAACACAGTGATGCGCTTAGGTGATAACACTGTTCAAGCGGTTGAAGCGGTCTCTACAGGCTCTTTAACACTTGATATTGCATTGGGTATTGGGGGCTTACCAAAAGGTCGTATCGTTGAAATTTACGGTCCTGAATCTTCTGGTAAAACGACAATGACGCTACAAGCCATTGCACAATGCCAAAAAGCAGGTGGAACATGTGCCTTTATTGATGCGGAACATGCTTTAGATCCACAATATGCACGTAAGCTTGGGGTAGATATAGACAACCTTCTAGTTTCACAGCCAGATAATGGTGAGCAAGCACTTGAAATCGCAGATATGTTGGTTCGTTCAGGTGCAGTCGATATGATCGTTGTCGATTCTGTAGCAGCGTTAACCCCTAAAGCCGAAATTGAAGGCGAAATGGGTGACTCTCACATGGGTCTACAAGCACGTTTGATGAGCCAAGCTTTACGTAAAATCACAGGTAATGCCAAGCGTTCAAACTGTATGGTTATCTTCATTAACCAGATTCGTATGAAAATTGGGGTGATGTTTGGTAGCCCTGAAACCACAACTGGTGGTAACGCATTGAAGTTCTACGCTTCTGTACGTTTAGATATTCGTCGTATTGGACAAGTTAAAGAAGGCGATGAAATTGTAGGTTCTGAAACCAAAGTCAAAGTTGTAAAAAACAAAATGGCGCCTCCTTTCCGTGAAGCACTTTTCCAAATTATGTATGGTAAAGGTGTAAATCACTTAGGTGAATTGGTTGATCTTGCAGTTGGACAAGAACTTGTACAAAAAGCAGGTGCTTGGTACTCATATCAAGGCGACAAAATCGGTCAAGGTAAAAATAATGTCATTCGACATTTAGAGGAAAACCCTCAATTGGCTCAAGAACTTGATCGTATGATTCGTGAAAAGCTTTTGACTACTGCCAATGCTGCACCAGCAGAAGAGAAAGAAGAAGAGCCTGACTTTTTAGATGTTTAAATTCAAACTTTATTTTTAAGTATATCAAGCACCTTTCGAGGTGCTTTTTTATGCTAAAAACCAAATTAAACAACAGTTATTTTGATTTAATATAAATTTCAGTTATAACTAAGCTAAAGCCGTATGAATCAGATTCTTTCATTATTATGTATAAAAAAATCAGAACAATCACTGAATTTTTATTTTTTCGAGCTCCACGAATTCAAAAAAATAAACTCAAACAACACTTTCAAAATAAAACCATTTTAATTACAGGGGCAAGTTTTGGGATTGGTGAAGCATGTGCAAGGCTGTTATCCAATACACAATGCACGCTTGTGCTGATTGCACGCAGTACAGATAAACTTATACAACTCAAAAGTGAATTAGAATCTTATTCGTGCCATATTGAAATCATCTGTGTAGATTTATATCAATCCGATGC
>JAHQCQ010015009.1:0-12491 GCA_023539305.1 Ilex asprella | reverse complement strand
CACCATCGTCACTCCACCACCACCACCACCACCATCGATGTCGTTGTCATCTTCATCACCACCACCACTGCCCCACTACTACCGTTATCATAACCACCGCCCCATTATAGCCACACATTGTCGATTGTTACCATTGTCGTCGATTGTCATCACCCACCACTATAGTCATTTTATTCATATATTTATTACCATTATCACTATCATCTCACTATCACCGTCGTTCACTATTAACACCCACTGCCACCCACTACCACTACCCACCACTACTTGTTGTCGCCCATTATCGTCGTCTGCCACTGTCACGCACCCCACCACCATTCATCATTGTTCGTCACTGTCGTTACCCTTTATCACTCCCACCACACCTAACACCATAATCATTCGACATCGTCCACCACACTATCACTCATGAGCATCTCTCGTCGCTTACCATTGCCACCACAACCGTCGTCGCCCCACCACCGCCGCCCACCACCACCACCGTTACCCATAGTTTCCATTACTACCATCGTCACTCAAAAACTTACCTTCATTGTCACTACCAACACCACAATCATTGTCGTCCACCACAACTATTACCGTTTCCCATCACCATCACTACTACCTACCACCACTACCATTGTTCATCTCCACTATAACTAATGCTTAAATTATTTTCTCTCTCCTTTATGTTTGTGATTTAATTTTGGGTGTGAATACAAATATGATTATTGTTGACAATTTTTTAATATTCTTTACTTTCAGGCACGTACAATAACTAGTATATATATTATTATTGAAAGTTAGTTATTAGAACATACTTTTATTTTAACCCCTGAAATATAATATTTGCATTAATTAAGTCCTTGTATTATATTTTTTTTGTTAATTTAGCATGTGTATTATGCAATTTGAGTCGGTGTGGTCTCTCTGTCCAAATTCACTGTTAATTTTGACTAAGTCCCTCGTGTGCACATCATATATCACCTAAATTATAATCTAATCTTTAACTCATGTACTAATGGATATTTGGTCTAATGATACTCCTTAACTTGTGAAGGTTTTGTCTTTTTTAAGTTAAGGGTTCAAGTTCTCTTTCCCCTCTTTCTTCCAAATTTTTTTTTTTTATTTTTAAAATTTCTAAGTCACGTGGTGTATACGTGAATGTTAGTCACATTGAGTGAAATTAATTACATAGTTCAATGACTAGATAAATACAAAATATAATTTAAGTACTTGATTGACACAAATAATATAGTTCAAATGTCAAATAAATAGTTACCTTAAAGTTTTTCTTCAGAGGTTTCATTGAAATTCTTTGATTAGATTGAGTTGAAATTTGTTAAAACACGAAGAACAATTATTTTTTTTTTTAAATAACTTCTTAAAGGGTCAAAGCGAGACTTGAAGTAAACTTTATGGATGAAAAAGATAACTAATACCTTGCCCTTTCCTTTTGTTTTTAAGTAATAAAAATTTTGATATAATGATTTTCGTCTCTTTTTTTATTGGCTGGTTAGTGCTAAGAACTATATTAGCTCAATATTTGAACTTTGAGTACGAAAATAAAATATATCTCACATCGGCTAGTTTTTGGTGTCTGAGTTAATATATATGTCTTTTTTGGCCCTGAACTTGTTAGGTTCAGTGGTTAAGATTTGATCAAAAAAAAGTACGAAAATAAAATTTTCAAAATCGAAGTGCAATGAGCAGTAAATCTCAAAGATCAATGATGCAATGCAATTTATTCATTTTAACACGACGTAATTTAAACAGGACACAACGTCTACAAAACACAGCTTATTGCATTTCTAATGTGTTTATGTCTATATGTGCATATTATTTTAATGGCAATTAGTTTATGTGTATATCTTAAATTCGAATTTTAATAATATTTTAGGGTCAGACTTATCTTTGATCGAATCAAGGAGGGGATTAAATTGACCTAAACATCCTTAACTGTTGAAACAAAATGAAAAAAAAAATAGTTTTTAGGGTTAATTGTACTAGAGGTCCCCAAAGTATGAAATTTGTCTCATTTTAGTCCATAATATTTCAATTGCATCATTTCAATGTATGAAGTATTGAACATATTTCTATGTGGTACCTTAAACAAAAAGTATTTAAATTGTTAATGATTTTTTATTATAAATTGGTCACGTAATACTTAAATATGGGTAAAAAAATAATTGGATAGCTCTTGATCAAATTTGTATCCAAATTTTGGTAAAAAAACTACCACATTACACAATTTTGATCACGAGTTATCTAAATTATGGTCGAGAACTATCTATATTAAGCATTTTTTGTCAAGGGTTGCTCATTTTTTGATAAAATACTACCCAAATTATTTTTTATTTATATTTAAGTATCACGTGACATATTTATAATTAAAAATTATTAGCAATTTAGATATTGTCTGGTTCAGAAATCACATAGAAATAAATTTAATATTTTAAGGACTAAAATATTATAATTAAAATATTATAGACCAAAATAAAATAAATTTTATCCTTTGCAGACATTCAGTAGAATTAATCTTAGTTTCAAATCTAATGTTCAGAAAATAAAAAAACAAAAAAAAAAAAAATTAGTTTCTAATCTTACGGCATGATGTCCGCTAACATGCGAGGTGGTTCATCAATTACGGGTAGCTTAACATGTGACTGGTCCACGTGTGAATCTAATTTTTTTAATTGGAGAAATTATAATAATGTGGTGGTGACGTGGAAAATAATATGTGCAATCGTGACCACCGCCATCGGCGCCGAAATGAAAGCGATGCTTCCATGTGAGATTTTTTAAAATTTTAATTTTAATTTTTTTTTGAAAAATCAAACTTAAACGTGGGCACTTGCCACGTGGGAGCCTTAATCCAGCTCACTCAACGTTGCGACAACAACGTTTATAATTTAATCATGGACCTTTCGCAATTAGCGTTTGTTTTTATGTGCTCGGAGTCGGAGGACAACACAATCGTACAGTAAGTTTTGGAGGATTAAACTTGGCGTATTTGTGTAGGGTAGATGAGCTAAATTGAGTTGAGTTATTTGTTACAATGTGTTTCGAAAGTTAAATTGAGTTTCAAATAAAATTCAAAACATGACTTGTCTATTTTACGAATTGATGTCGAATGAGCTTTTGTCTAGTCGAGTTCGAGTAGGTAGACGGTTTTTATAAGTTTTTAATTCCTAATTGTACCCTCTTATTCTGAACTCTACGAATCGACAAGTAAAAAAATTATGCTCAAACTTATTTCATTTATTTTATGAGCTTATGTTGAATTAATTTTTTGTTCTTTGTAAGTTCAATCATATGTTATTCGGATTGTAGGTTGATTTGATACGTGGTATAAGTAAGAGTACATGATACGGTACATCTCTCGATACATAATATAAGTGGGATAAATTTTGATGGGTCAGGCCCAGATCAGGTCTAGTCTAGAATTACATAGCAGACCCAACTTAGATGTCCAATTTAAAAATATAGACCAACCCCAAGTCACAAGTATAGCCCGACCTAGATCAAATATACAAGTCAACAAGGACTAAGTTCATCATCTTGAAAAATCCAATATATTAGTGATGCATGTGAAATCTCCAATTCAGGAAGAGAATCTATGTATGCATTGCAAGCCTCAACCACCTCGTCCATTACGCTAATATCACAGAGCCGTCCAATTCCGTCACAAGGGTGGCACCTTAATTAGGACTGCCCTCGATGACACCTCCATCAAAACCCATTCTAGAGCACTATGAAGACCGCACTCTCTTATAATTTGCAAGGTCACACCTACACATGGGGGTATTACACACATCTAAGCATACTACACTTCTCTAGTAAATAAGATTCATTGGCCACCGTTGCCATTCTCAGTGAACTAGGTCATCCAAACTGAACTACATAATCTTTGTGTTTGCTTGTATTGAACATTCTTTAATTCATCCTTGATTGATTTTGTATAAACTCGTATCTCTTCATACTTAGATTTAGTTAACACCTCATTTTGGATCATAGTTCGTTTTCTATACGATCGCTTTCTTTATTATATATAATTAACTAGTATTTAGTTTGGATTTGAGTTACAAGAATTTAAGCGATCGAACCTACTCGGTTTTGGATCGTACAATTCCGATTCGTGGGATGATAGAGATATGTACGACCCTGGTATTTATGTTCCAGTCTGGTTGGGCCCAACGTAGTTCAGCCTGCTACAACTCTTCAAGGTGCTACCACACGCCATGGCCCAAAAAACTGCAACAGTTTATGAGCCATTTTCTTCCTGGGTACAAGGGAAAATTTACAACACATAAAAAAAAAAAAAATAATCTAATAAAAGTTTTGGGGGTGATAAAAATGAGCTAATAGTCCAAATAGCCGTTGAATATTAGTGGGATGCATCAATCCAGTAGTTCCCATGAATTGATAGGAGAAAACTCGACAAAATATTGTCGCAATGTCTTTCTTTACCATTTCAGTTAAAGTTAACTTTGTCTTACTTATACGGACTCTACCCTATGCTAACCTTCAATATCTTTTATATTGTTTTTTTCTCACCAATGCCATAGTAGGCCGTCCATAGAGATGTCCAAACTTTTTAAATCGATTTTTCCTTAATGTATCTCTTATAGGAGCTACATCTACTTTTTTCGAATCATATCATTCTTAATATTAGTATTATTTTTTTATTGGTAATGTAGTATTGACGGTAAACTTTAGTGTAGCAGTAAGACTATTTCAATGTGATCTCACCGTTAAAAATTCAAATAGTGAAAACAATCTCTCTGTATACGAGATAAAATTGTGTACCATCTCACTCTCCCCAAATTTTGCATTGTGAAGACTGTATTTCTTGAGAAGAGGAGGTGCAAAGAAATTAATGATGAATAGTCCCTATGTTTTGTGCATGGTGGACAAGAAAATGATGGGGGAGTGCCTACAATCATGGCCAAAATCAATAATGCAGCCCTCTTACCACACAATTATTGGCACTCTTAAGGATTTTTGGCAATTTCCCCAATAAAATTTGTGGACCAGGGAAATTTGTGTCACTTCCCTTTGATCAAAACCACATGTATATATGATGAATGTCTTGCCACAAAGGGACATAATAAGTTCTGGACAATGAAAATATTTGCAAGGGGGACCATAATTTTGTAGTAGACAGAGAAGCCATTAAAGAAATTCCAAAGACCTTAAAAATTATATCTTAAAATAAAATGATACCAGAAAATCCCAAGTATGTTTACATCGTCTCACTAAAGGCATGCTTGGTTTAAATACAATATGAGATGGACTTGATTAACTATTTTATTCTATTCCAACTATATCATATTTAGATCAATAGTTGAACAAAGTATATATTTATTCACTTACTTTATACTAATCACATATTTAAATGAGAGATTAAAAATCTTATATTTATGGACTTATTGAGAAAAAATTTATGGACTTTTATTACTCATTGGAAAGAGAATATAATCAAAAAATGGAAAATTGTGAGTATGTACATTGTGAACTGCTTATTTGAGAGAAACTATTTTGAAAAAAAAATGTATTGTGGATAAGTACTATTATGTGGAAATGTATTGTGTTTAGATACACAATGACACTTTTTTTAATTTTTAATTTTTTGAATTTTAAACACATTTTTCTTCACCACCAGCGACATTTGATTTAATAAAACCTACGCTAGTGCTTGTATTCTTTAACAGATTCTTATAGTTTAATGTTTGTACTTCAATGTTGGATGATCGTCTTCTACTTCGACGTCTACGATTTTCTTCAACATTTTCTTTTATTTCAATTTTTTTACTTTAACGATTGGTACTCGTTTTCTACTTTAACTTTTACAGTTTCCACTCACAAGTTGTGTATTTCTTCCTCTTCAACATTTGTTGTTTCCACTCATAGGTCTTATTTTTCTTCTACTTCAATGCTTGTTAACACCATTTTTATTTTTAAAATAGGTATAATATAATACATAATATTATTAATGTCACAGTGTGAAAAGCAAAGTATTTCATTTGCCCACGCACTCAGATAATATTGTGACATATTGTTTATCATCATAATGTGACAAGTAGATTTATGTCCAAGTTAAATACAATTGCTATGTTGTCACACTGTGTGAAGTATAACATTTTGTGTGCAAGCAATCACTCAATGCTTTGATATAGTGTTGTTACTGTGTGATAATCAGTATATGATCAAAATCAACTAAATTTTTGATGTCACATTTGTGTTGTCACTGTGACACCCCAAAATTCGGAGGGTCCGTTGATTACCCATCAACCTGCGGAATATCCGTGGATATCGAGTATCTCGACATCGTGCCGTTATGCCCTATTTATCGGGGTCCATAATTTAACAAAAATTGGACAAAGTCTCCTTTGTACGGGGAACTCTACCCAAAACGCAACCTGTACAATATATCTTCACATGACTCATTCGAGCTCTAATATAACACATTGACCACACCGGGTCCAATTATTCATACTTATATCAAAATATGCAAGGTTATAGTCCATACAAGTTTTATAACAATTATTTGTAAAAGATTACATGCCCAAAACATAATTTTCACAAGTGTTTTACAGTAACACAAAATAAAGCCACATTCGGGTTTCTTCAAACATGAGGGTCCAAATTGAGGCTATTCGCTGGTGTATTTCCTCCAGCTGAAATATTTTTTCGTATAGGGTGAGCCAACGTCCAGTAGAGTATATCCTACAAGGGCTACTCCCCACCTTAGATGCATATGCAATGTATATATGCAACAAACAATATTTAACAACAATTTATACAAGAATATGCATTCAATGTTGGAATGCAACTATGTCATGCCATGAAATGAGATGATACTCACTCATGCACTTAAACTCAAGTCCTCACAGACTTCCACAAAACAATGCAATGTCAATGTGTAATGACCCGTCTTCGACGAAAATACATCCAATGATCGCTTTGTTTTTAAAATCATGTGTTTTATAAATCAGATCATTATTGGATGGTACTCATTAAATGAGTATTTTCTTATAAGTCAAAATCTTGTGTCTTGTTGGGCAGATTTTATACCGCCGGTTCCGTATATCATACTACACTTTTCCGGAATTTCACCACAGGGGAGTGTATAACCAAGTCATCGGGTATTGCACCCAAGGGGAGAATCTATCCCTTCTTGCTATACCCAACATAAGTTTTTTTTTATGTAATATGCGGCTCAATAGGATCTTCGACCCGACCTTACTGATTCCACATATCAATCACCAAGAATGGTGTTTGGTTAGCCATGCATACACACACCCACACTCATGACTTATGCCCATGAATGTGATGTCAATTCCATGTCCATATTGCAATGCATGTCAAATGAACAATTGCTACATATCTATATCATCACAATTTATATCATATGCATATAATCACCATAATCCATTACAAGTTCAATATATCCTAGAGCATATATCAACCCTTCATCAACATGTTATCACATAATACATGCTAATATCACATTTCATTCACAAGGCATAATATAAAACACAAAACATGCCCACATGATCTCAATTTTCAAGAGATTACTGATTAATCATCAAAAATGCTATTTATTATATTTAATGATTGGTTAATTGCATATTATTTGTTATTAAATGAGTTAAATTCCTTGATTTTCTAGTTTGATACTTTTTCTAGTTGTTTGATTTATTTTGCAGATAAATTGATTGATTTAAAGTAATAATGGATAATGCAAGTGAAGCAATCACTAGAAGAAGAATCATAATCGATAAGGATTGAAGAGTCAAGATTGAGATAGGAAGACTTGAAGATAAACCAGCAATTCAATCCTTATAAGAGTCCAAGTTTGAAGAAAACTCATTTAAAGTTGAATTTGGAAAGTATTCTAGAAGATAAGGATTTGACACGTCTTCAGTATTTTAGTCATAACTTTTGACTCCAATATCCGATTGACCTGATTTTTGTGGGGTTGAAAAGAAGACTCCAAAGTCTACAAAAGTGTATTTCACGAAAATTTCGTGGTTCATCCTCTAAATATACGAAATTTCAGCTCGAATTCTGGACAGATATTGTACCCGCGAGGCAAAAATTTAATGCACGGAATTTGACCTAACAAGACTTCTATTTGGCAAAGAAATTTCTTTCAAGCCAACCCTAGATATCCTACCTATACCTAGGATTTATTTTATTATAAATATAGGTTCTCATCTTAGATGAGAGAATTCTTTTTCCATCTTTTTATTTTGTTATTCTTTTATCATGTCCGGCTAGAAGGCTAAGCTAGGGCTAGGGAAAACCTCTCAATGGAGTACGGTATTATTATTGACTTTGTACTTCATGATTTATGATCATGTGTTAATTTAATTTCTAATCTTTTAGTAAAGATGTTTACTCTGTAAAAATTCTTGAGTTATTCTACCATGTACATCGATTGCTTGAGTTTCCCTGCGAGTAAATCACTGGTTATTCCACGCTTCAAGTATTAACATAAATTCATAAAATAATATGATTGAATGATTATTCAGGTTCATGATAGTCTTTTGATTATAACTGTCGGATTTAGTACTTGATTTATACTAGAATTAACTGACATCTAATTCTTGTATCAAATTAAGCTTTGGGTCTTTAATTATTACTGTATGAAGTTGAGAGGGAGTACCTAATGATCTAGTATTTTTATTATTATTTTATTTACCAAAATCAATCTTTGTCATCCAACAACTCTTTAAACAAACTCTTTTTTTTTTTAAAGTATTTTTAGTTTTCATGTGATTGTTTCCTTGTTACAATTCCTCGTGGGATTGACCTCGGACTTCCGAGAATATATTACTCTGCTCAACTTGCGCTTGGATTACAATATTAAAGTTGAAGCAATTACATAAAAACTTCCATATACCAAAATCAAGTCAAGTTTAGACCACCAAAACAGTCCACATAAACCATCATATAACAACCCGTATATAGCCCACAAAATGGCTGAAAAATAATGACCTAAAAACAGTCCACTATTCCGTCCAAAAAATAGTCACAATTTCAGTCCATATTAGACCACAAAAATAACCCTTAACATGCCATAAAAACAGTCTGTAAACAACCCCATAACTGTCTCAAAAACAGTCCACGTATAAACCAATTTTATCCATTAAAACATATCCAAAAACAGGTCATGGACAGTCCACATATAAACCAATTTCATCCACTAAAATATGTCCAAAAACAGTCCATTTGGACAGCCCACATACTAACCAATTTCATCCACTAAAAGCTCACTTAAAGTAAGAATAAAACTAAAGTAGGAAGATCCCTACCTCAATAGAAGTGTAGAAAACTTATATAACACCAAAACAAAAGCTCTTGATTTCACAAAATTCTCTCCTTGAATCTCCGGTGAAATCCCTTATTTTTTGTGTGGTTGCGTAGCCCTCGTCGTGGTGATCGACTTTAACTCTTGGTCCAATCAATTCTGAGCGACGAAACTTCAAAAATTGGCCGGAGAAGCTTGAAGAATCAATGTTTTTCCTCTTTTCTCTCTTCCTCTCCTCTATGGCCGGCAACTTGGGTTGAATAATGTGTGAAATATCTGATTTTTCAAATATTTGTCCCTATTTATAATTTTAAAGACTTGACTCACAACGTGCCACACGCCCCCTCTTTTCCCGGGGTCTGTTTACGCCCCAAAACGATTTATTACATTACGTGTTTAGTCCAAATTAATTCTATTGGTACTTTAGTTCAATTATACTTAAATTTTAGAATATTTATTTTTGTGGACCACTGAGAGGTCATTCGCCACCCAGTCGTCTCGAACGACGTGTAAAAAATTTGACTATCTTGAAATTCGACATGATGACTAGATTTCACGACACTAGTCCAACGGCGAACTCCGTTTCCTCGTCTGAGGTCTAAAACATGAATATTTTAAATACACATTATAGTGATAAATTACCATTTTATCCTTTTTAAAAAAAATTCAAATTTACTTGAGTTTCACAATCACAATGTTTGAAACACAACATTTCGTATGAGCACTAAATCAAACAATGTTGTGACACATTTTTTGTCACAGTGTGACAAGAAAAGTTGTGTGCTATCCAACAATGTAGTCATACTGTTGAAAAAATTTTGAATTTTAATTTTTGAATATCAATGGAGAGGAAATTTTAATTTCAAAATTTTTACTAAATGTCCGTCTTGATTTGGGGGATGAATGCTATCTATGAAGAAAAAATCAAAATTTCTTAATTTGGGGATAAATGCTATCTTGACGGAAATGCGTGACGGTTTCTACTTTTTCATCAGGTGAATTTTTTATTTTTCACACAGAAGTGAAGTGTTTAAGAAACGATATAAGAGTCTTTTTCACTACTACTTGAACTTATATTCAAAAAAAAATTAAATAAGATTCTTACACAAATAAGTATCTTAGGATGTACTAAACTTCAAAAAAACCCATTAAAAAATGAAGAGTGGGTAGAACTACCCATTGGGAGTGTTTGGCTAAAAGAGTTGGATGAGATATGATTAAAATTTTAAGCTCAAATCCATCTAATCCAATTCAATCAAACTGGTACAAGTTAAATAAAAAATTCATTCTTTATCGAATAGAACATAGCTCTAATACCATTTGTTAGAACTTAGCTTTGATATCACTTGTTAAAACATAGCAGTGATATAACTTATTAGAACATAGCTCTGATACCACTTGTTAGAGCATAACTCTGATATCATTTGTTATAATATAACTCTGATATCACTTGTTGGTTTTGCACAGCGGATAATTAATACAAATAATACTTGTTAGAAGATAAGAATTGAAAATTAGGAAAATAATATATACATGACACAAAAATATAATGCGGTTCGATAAAGTATACCTACCTTGTTAGACCTTACCTACATCCATGGATTAAGAATCTACATTGATGTATTATTCACTAAAATCTAATTATCTGGTAACTAATTACATATTACATAATACTCAACGTTATTAATAGGAATAAAATATTGTAACTCAAATTTATTCAAATACAACTTGATCTTTTTGTTTTCTATTACATGTCTAAAATACTTATTCATGATATATTTAAATTATTCCAATATAATCATATTCCATATAGGATTTTCACGTTGATTACTCAACAAACTTTTATTCATAACAATTAGAGAGTTTAGATCAAATTTCAATATTATCCAATGCTTTATTTGACTGTTACTTCTAGATTATGTGGGGGCCTTATTATAACCCTTATGATTTGTGAATGAGTAATCATTTCACAATGCGTTGACGAAATTTTACCATCATGTCCTTAATTGACATGTGCAATGCATATAATTAAGGATAAGCACGTCATTTTTCATATTTATCCTGTTGAAGGCTTTTCAAGCCATTTTGTATCCCACCCTCTTGGTGGATTAAAATTAGAGTTTTTTAGAGGTCGGTACTTAAACCCAATAAAATTTCAAAAAAAAAAAAAATTAACTTGTAAATTTATTTTTGAATTAGGTCCTTGTTGAAAAGTCATAGTAATGACTACAACTAACGCCCTTTAACATTGCAAAAAATAACGACAATGTCATCACGTGATTAAAAACCAATTCTAAAAGCATATATCATCATCATGTAATTTTTTTTCAAAAATATAAATCGTTAGACATGTACACCAAAAAATATGACATATTCTTAATTGGCGTAACCATTAATTAGAGGTGTGAATGTACATTAAGTTACATTAACTAATAACAACAACATTTAGTACATCTCTGCAATAAATACACTAAAATGAGACATCTGAACAAACGTCTCTTCGATTATCTACGAAATTAACACCATAATAAACATACATTTAAAACTCTTTATTTACCCCATGGAAAAATACCTTTATATATAACGTATCTAAACTTTACAACAAAAACACAGAAAAAAATGGAACAAACAACACAACACAACAAAGAACACAAAACAACATATAGATGCTTTCAGGCTTCCTAGACGACTTCTATGCAAAATAGGAACGCATGCAAGTTGATATCGACTGACTGAAATTCGAACTCTACATGTCAAATAAACAAAGAGACGAATGGAAGAAAATGACCAAGCCCTTCAAGAAAAAGTTGCAACAGGAGAAACAGAAAGCCAAGAAGCTTAAGACAGAGTTAAAGGACATCAAAAACTGATATTGTTTTTTTTAAAAAAAATATATAACAAATGAACCACATACATAATCTCCCTTTTATAAATGAAATATAATATTTAATTTTTATTGTGTACCAATGATAATTTAATTTTGTGTACCTAAAATAACACATGTAGAGACATAAACCTATACAGTTGTCGAGAGATGGAATGTTGATCAAAATAGGTGTTTTAACTTACTCCATTTGAAATTCAAAAAAAAATTGCATAAATTAAGGAATTTTCATCCAAAATCACAATTCATTAGCATTCAAAAAATGAAAAAGGCCAAAAAAACTTCCCTCACCCTATCTCCCATTCATCA
>JAHQCQ010015008.1:0-12491 GCA_023539305.1 Ilex asprella | reverse complement strand
AGCTCTGATCTCATCCTAGAATTAAATTCATTGACTTTACTCATCCACCATAAATTACACCATTAGTTTGGCGTCGTCTGTGGGAACGATTGTTCTCGTTTTACAATAAAGCTGATTTATCTGTGACTGATGGTCTCAACCCGCAATATGAGCAGAGGTCAAACCAATTCGCTACGTCTGCAAGATCAACAGGAAACCACCAATCCACAAGCCGAAAATAATCTAGAAACCAATCCCTTCACAGGGGAACCACCAGCGAATGACGAGTTGGACGCCCTTCGTCTTGTCATTTAGCGTCTATTACAGCAAAATGAGGAGCTGCTAAAGCTCCTGAAGCGCCCACAGGATGCACAACCGGCCCAAGCAGGCCTGAATCTTCCTCGCAGGAAACAGTACCACCTTGACCCCCTTGGAGAGGTCAATGAGAGAGGAGAGAATAGCCAAACCATGGGAAGAGATCCACAGCCGCCTCCCGGGAATGGTCACAACGAAGAGGCACAAAACTGGAATGATGAAAGGGAAATGAGTGGTTTCATCCCCTACCAGCAGGAAAGAAGATAACAGTACTGGGAGCAACACTTCGAGGACATCAAGCAGAAGCTCAGCCACATGAAGGAGGTTGTAAGAAGTAAGGCTCCTGTCACTATGGATGCCCTAGTACAGCAGACAGAGTCACCATTCACCACAGGGGTGCTGCATTTTTCACTGCCCCCAAAATTCAGGTTACCTCAGATTGAGGCCTTCGACGGAACGAAGGACCCTATGGACCATC
Source organism: Ilex asprella (assembly GCA_023539305.1). NCBI lineage: Eukaryota > Viridiplantae > Streptophyta > Magnoliopsida > Aquifoliales > Aquifoliaceae > Ilex > Ilex asprella. The sequence continues at coordinate 11,719 of JAHQCQ010015008.1, read as the reverse complement.
TCAACACATACAAAAACCAAATAGAGCTGCATGAATATCAGGACCCCGTGCAATGTAGGGCCTTTGCTATCACCCTTAAAGGGTCAGCCTTAGCATGGTTCAATAGACTCCCCCCAGCCTCGATCTCTTCCTTCAAAGAACTCTCAATCTCCTTCGTATCCCACTTAATAGGAGCTCGGATCTACAGGAATTCGAACTGCCATCTCTTGAATGTAAAGCAAGGGCCAGACGAGAACCTCAGATTATACGTTGAGGTTCAACTCAGAATTTCTGAAGGTGGACGTCCCCGATGAAAAGTTCGTCATTACTGCCTTTATAGTGGGGCTCGGGGTATAATCGAAAAATCTGATATTTTTCATATCAAAGAACCCTCAAGCGAGTATGGCCGAGGTGTTGGCTAAAGCAGAGAAGTACATAAATGGAGAAGAAGCACTCCTCTCGAAGATAGGGAGTTCCTCATCGCGAAAAGAGAAGGGAAAGGAAGAAAAGAAGAGGGAGAGAAGTCCCCGGAAAGATAAGGAGCGAGGCAGGTATTCAAGAAGGGATAGAGATCGTTCCCCAAAGAGGAGAGGCAATGTGAGAGATCGTCTGGGGCCCCCACAGCCAGAACTACAGCTAAGGTACCCACTTCGACAACTAACTGCCCTTACTACCTCTATATTGCAAGTCTTGCATGAGGTACAGAACGAGAAGTTCCTAAGATGGCCACCCCGGATGAAGGCAGATCCGGCGAAGAGGGATCCCACCAAGTACTGCGATTACCATAGAGATCATGGCCATCACACAGATGATTGCATTCAGCTTAAGAGAGAAATAGAGTTTTTGATCCAGCGAGGACAATTACGTCGTTTTGTGGCCCAAGAATACCCAAATCGAGCTCTCCTGCCTCCACCACCTCAGCAAAAGGCTCCTGCACAACACCAGCAACCCATGGGAGAAATCAGGGTGATATTAAGAGGATTCGCAGGGGGAGGAGAATCCAGTGCTGCCAGGAAAGCTCATTTGCGCAGATTCCAAAGTGATGAGATGCTTGAGGTATGCACTACAACCAAGGTACCTCGGCTAGACACAACCATAACTTTTTCAGACTCAGATTTGGAAGGTTGTCACCATCCCCATGATGATCCGTTGGTAGTGAGATCTGTCGTGGCTAACAGGACAGTACATCGGGTCCTGGTAGATAATGGGAGCTCGGCAGACATCATCTTCGTGTCTGCCTTTGACAAGATAGGCATAGGAAGAGAAAAACTAGAGCTAGTGAGTGCCCATCTGTTGGGATTTTTGGGAGAAAGGGTATTGCCCCTGTAATCAATTCAGCTCGTACTCACCATAGAAGACTCTTTCTGCCAGGCCACCACAACCGTAAGGTTCCTGGTAGTTGACGCTCCCTCAGCGTACAACATGCTGTTAGGGAGACCTTCCTTAAACGCAATGAGAGTCATCCCCTCAGCATACCACCTCGTCATAAAATTTTCCACAGAAAATGGAATCGGAATGGTCAAAGGAGATCAGCGCGTAGCTAGAGAATGTTACATGGCCTCTATGAAGCAGAAAGAGGTGAAGAGTATCCAACTGGATAAGCTTGACATGAGGGATGAGCTAGAAACTAGACCAACGCCATCGAAAGAGCTGGAACCTATTCAGCTTGATGACGAGCCAGAACACCTCGTTTACGTCGAGTCCAAGCTAAACAGAGAAATTAAAGACCTACTCATCCAATTCCTGAAAGAAAACGCTGAAGTATTCGCTTGGAAGCAAGAAGACATGGAAGGCATTGACCTCTCAGTCATCACTCACAAGCTAAGCGTAAACCCTGCCAGCAAGCCCGTCAAGCAAAAACGAAGAAGCTTCACCCCAAAACGCCAGAAAGCCATTAATCAGGAGGTCGAAAAACTTCTCCAAGCTAAGGCCATCAGAGGAGTGGATTACCCTGTTTGGCTAGCCAATGTTGTCCTTGTTAAGAAAATCAATGGCAAGTGGCGATTGTGCATAGACTTCACTGATCTCAATCGAGCCTGCACCAAGGACAGCTTTCCTTTACCTAGGATCGACTTAATAGTAGACGCCACCGCAGGACATGAGCTCCTCAGCTTCATGGACGCATTCTCAGGGTATAACCAGATCAGAATGGACCCCAACGACCAAGAAAAGACCTCGTTCGTTACAGAACAAGGAACTTATTGCTACCAGGTTATGCCTTTGGTCTAAAGAATGCAGGAGCCATGTATCAACGCCTGGTGAATAGAATGTTCCAGAAGCAAATTGGAGTAACAATGGAAGTCTATATTGATGATATACTGGTAAAGTCACTAAAGGCCGATCTCCATATCCAACATTTGGCAGAGTCCTTCAGGGTTCTCAAGGAGTATAAGATGAAGCTCAACCCTGCTAAATGTGCCTTCGGAGTTTCAGCAAGAAAGTTTTTAGGCTTCATAGTAAATAGCAGGGGGATAGAAGCCAACTCTGCCAAGGTAAAGGCAGTTTTAGACATACAACCACCCTCAAATAGGAGAGAGATTCAACGACTGACAGGGAGAATAGCTGTCTTGAACCGTTTCGTGTCTCGATCAAGTGACAAATGCCAGCCTTTCTTTCGAATATTGAAGAAATCTTTCCAATGGGATGCCCAATGTGAAGAGGCATTTAAGTCCTTAAATGTTTATTTGAGTTCCCCCCTAATTTTGGTCAGCCCCATCGAAGGGGAGGTGCTCACCCTATACTTGACTGTCTCAAATTTCTCTACCATCGCAACTCTTGTTAGAGTAGAAGACAGAGCTCAGCAGCCAGTGTACTACTGTAGCAGAGCTCTCAGGGGTGCGGATGAGAGGTACCCAAAGATAGAAAAATTTATCCTGGCCTTAGTCACTACTACCAGAAGACTCAGATCTTACTTTCAGGCACATACCATAGACATTCCGACAGACCAGCCAATGAAACAGGTGTTGCATAAGCCTGAATCCTCTAGGAGATTGGTAAAATAGGCCATTGAGCTTAGCGAGTTCGACATCAGATATAAACCAAGAACTGCTGTGAAAGGTCAGGTCCTGGCAGATTTCATCGCTAAATTTACAACAGGGACACCCATGGGGACCACGCAGTTAGTACTAGATCTCCCAGTATGAAAATTCTCGGTAGATGGTGCAGCCAATGCCCAAGGAAGCGGAGCGGGCCTAATTCTGACCTCATCAGATGGGCTGGATGTCGAATATGCCCTGAGGTTTGGATTTAAAGCCTCAAACAACGAGGCTGAGTATGAGGCTGTTATTGCAGGACTTAATCTAGCTCACTCAATGGAGGCCGAACAATTAGAAGTATGTAGTGATTCACAGCTTGTGGTAAGGCAGATAGAGGAATCTTATGAAGCCAAAGGTGAGAAGATGATCCTTTACCTCAGAAAGGTACAGGAATTAATCAAGAAATTCGTGCAAGTTAAAGTCAGACACGATCCCAGATCTGAAAATTCAAGAGCGGACTCATTAGCAAGACTTACAACCGCCTCACAGGAAAGCTTGGAAAGGTTGATTCCAGTAAAGCACTTGGCAAAACCCTTTGTTGACCTAGAAAACGAAGAAATATTCCCTGTGCAAGCCTCATCGAGCTGGATGGACCCAATTTTGGGATACCTTCGGGATGGAATTTTGCCAGAGGACCCCAGGGAAGCAGCGAAGCTAAGAACCAGGTCAGCCAGATTCTCTATTTTGTAGGGAAACCTTTACAAGCGAGGTTTTTCAACACCTCTCCTTAAATGTGTGGAGAATGAAGACGCCAATTATATTCTCAGAGAAATTCATGAGGGAGTATGCGGTAATCACATCGGAGCACGAACTTTGGCGGGAAAGGCATTAAGACAGGGATATTATTGGCCCACAATGCTCAAGGATGCCGTAGAATTGGTCAAGAAATGTGCAATCTGTCAAATAAATGCCAATCTCCTCCGTTGCCCACTGGAGCTCCTGACCTCGGTGGTCAGTTCTTGGCCCTTTCAGCAGTGGAGTTTGGACATACTTGGGCCCCTCCCGATCGACAAGGGGCAGTGCAAATTCGTCATTGTTGGAGTGGACTACTTCACTAAGTGGGCAGAAGTGGAACCTTTGGCTACGATCACGGAACAGAAAGTCTAGAACTTCACATGGAAGTCCATAATCTGTAGATTTGGAATTCACAGGGCGATAGTCTCGGACAATGGAAAGCAATTTGACAATCTTAAGTTTAGAAGATTTTGTACTGAGTTGGGAATAAAGAACTACTTTTCAGCCCCAGCTCATCCACAATCCAATGGACAAGCAGAAGTAACTATCAGGACCATCAAAGCTGCGCTGAAAACCAAACTTGAAGGCCTGAAGGAGAAATGGGTGGAGAATATTCTAGAAGTGTTATGGGCTTATAGAACAACTGTGAGGTCAGCAACTCCAGAAACACCATTCGCTTTGGCTTATGGAACAGAGGCAGTATCCTCTGTAGAGATCGGAGTCCCATCCCCAAGGGCCGAGCTTTCCGATCCGAAGCACAACGATGGGTCACCCTTATTGAATCTCGACCTCTTGGATGAAAAAAAGAAACAAAGCTCTGCAGCGCATCCAAGGTTACCAAAGAAAAACCGCAAGATACTACAACAGAAGAGTCAAGCACAGAAGCTTTATGGTGAGGGATTTGGTTCTTAGAAAACTTCTACCCGCAAGAAAGGACCCCTTTCAAGGAAAATTAGGTTCAAACTAGGAAGGTCCCTTCGTTATCTCTAGGGTGATAAGACCTGGAAATTACGAGCCGCGGACCAAAGAGGGAAAAGTCTTACCTCATTCCTGAAATGCGGAGCACCTCAAAAATTTTTTTCAGTAAGTACTTCCTACAATAGAATTGTTTCTAATAAAGTGACAAATTTTTGATTCAGCCAAGATACGAGACAAGTATGATTCTCTGAAATAGCTTAAGAGCCCAGTAGCTCATGATAAACTCATGTTTATAAATCAAGGAAGAGCCTAGTAGTTCACGATAAACTCACGTTTATAAATCAAAAAAGAGTCCAGTAGCTCATGATAAACTCATGTTTATAAATCAAAGAAGAGCCCAGTAGTTCACGATAAACTCACGTTTATAAATCAAGGAAGAACCCCAGCAGCTCATGATAAACTCACATTTATAAATCAAGGAAGAGCCCAGTAGCTTACGATAAACTCACGTTTATAAATCAAGGAAGAGCCCAGCAGCTCATGATAAACTCACGTTTATAAATCAAGGAAGAGCCCAGTAGCTCATGATGAACTCATCGTTTATAAATGAAAGAGGAGCTCCATATCTCGGGAGGAACCCAGTAGCTCGCGATAAACTCATTGTTTATAAACAAAGAGCTCAACAGCTCAGAAGAGGCGAAGTTGTTCACGGAGGAACTGAAAGTACCGCGCACTACTCATAATGTAATATCAAGAAAAGCTCGACAGGTAACCACAAAATAGGCAGTTCAGAGAAAGAGCTCAGCCACTTAAAGTGGACCATGAAAAGAGGGTAGATTAAGACATACAACATCCAACGGAAGAAAAACTTGTCCAGATTACAACAAAGAAAAAAAAATAACTGTCAAAAACAAAGTTGCTTAGAGAAGACGTCTGAAGCTCCCAAGATAAAACAGCTAATTATCCCCCAAGCGTCTCTTCAACTCAGCCATTTCCTCCTTCAAAAAGGTGTTCTCTTCCCTTAATTCCTCCCTCTCCTTCTCCGCCTTCGAGATTGCATTGAGAAGCTTGGCCCCAGCGGAAGAAAGAAAAATTGCACTAAGAGAGGAATCAAGAGATGAAGGAAAGTCACACTGCTTGCATTCTTTGGAAGACGGACCCACCTCCTCGACCTTCTCGGATTCTGAGGGAGAAAGATCTGGCGAGCTGTAGTCAAAGTGAAAATCAATGGAAGCTGCCACTGTACTAAATAGAAAAAGGTTACCAGAATTCATCAATTCTGAAAAGGGCATGGGTGCAGACTGCTTCACCTGTTCAATCCTCATTGCTTCTGGCAAATCGGGATCAGGCGCAACTGCACAATAAGACAATGATCAGATCAAGAACGCTAGCAAAGGGAGAATAATCAAGAGGACTGCTAAACCCCTTACTAATGTGATTAAACTTCCTCCAAGAATGTGGGACCCTATTACCTCATCAAAGGTCCTCAACAGACCTCCAAGAATCCCCATAGGCAAAGAAAAAATGACTAAGCCACCCAGGGGACGAAGAAGGAATGTCGAGAACAAACTGGCGTTCGGAGAAATACCTCCACCTAAAACAACTAAAGCAAGGAACATCGTCTTCTTCAAGACAATGGAAATACAGGAACTCAGCAGTCGTGGAAAACTAGTCATTGCCCTGGAGACGCCAGAACAAAAAGAAGCTGATGAGCACAGCCCACCCTTGAGGAGATAAACGGGAGGGGGCAGACCATAATATGCCAAAATACACCCAACAGAGGGATGGATAGGAAGACGAAGACCCATATCGAAGGCATCTTCAAAGAAACAGACCTCACCTCGGGGGAAAAAATTAGGAGGTACGTTGGGAATAGGAACCCGGAGAGGTAGATCCAGCCCTTGAAAGAACCGTTCCTTGATCCCTTTCAGGTCAGAGGAAGTGAGCAAAGAATGAGTCAAGGAAAGGGACTGGAATTCCCTGTCAATTCCGAAAGAAGAGTGATCTTCGAACAAAGTCGAAGTGGGAACAACCATTAAAGGTCGCGAGCAAGGGTGCCGAATGGATGAGGAAGATTCAAGAAAGCCTCCAAGAGTTATAGACAAGAAAGAGGAAATCACAGAATTTATAACTTTGGCCAGCTTAGGAAGAGCCAAGAACTACGCCAAGAAATAACCCGTCCTTGAAAGCGGGAAAGTAGGTTATTCCATCTAAGGCACGTGGAGGGTCTCCAGAACAGATAAAGCCCACGGAGGCTAAATAAACAGTCCAAAACCAAAAGGAAGGCACAAGCGGCAATGTTCACTCATCATCATCTTCTTCGACCTCGTCTTGGGGACCGGAAGAAAAATCAAGAACATTCAACCTGGAGGGCCTGACCTGCCAGCACCAAAGAGCTCGGACAGACTTCTAGCCTCCAGACGGAACACAAAGAAAAGAGAGTCCAGTACAATAAGCTGCAGCTCATATTCGAGGGGTAAACCAAAATCCCATGATAAGGAGGGCACATGCAGCTGCCAGGATCACCAGCAATGTTAGCAGAGGTGATTTTTACAAATTACACACTTGTTAGGTCGCACACACGACCAGTTGATGTGGGGGCATGTGGCGTTTGTTCTTGTCCTGATTAATCAGGCGAATTCTAGAAAAAACTTCCGACTTTGAGCCTTGATAAAGGTCATTAATACAAGGCTCATGCTATAGTGGAGAACAGATCGGATCTCTTGAGGTCGAGGTCACTTTAGACCTTTCAACATGGACCCTAAAAAGAAGTGCTAAGCTAAAAGCTCTCAAAGCTCTTTAAAACTCGGTGAGATTGTTTCCAAGAAACTTATAGATCTCCCCCAAGATCAGGGAAAGAGCTAAGCACATACAGAGCTCGAAGAAGTCAATGTCATAGAAGAAAGTTACGTAGAGTCCATACGTTGGAATCTCAAGCGAAAAGGATGCACCAAGGCCATGATTAATGTCTTCAAGAACATTCAAATATGTTCAAAATAACAAAGTATGTTCGGTACTCGCCTGAAGGGCAGACCACCCTTTGAATCCAACAAGTTTTGCTTCAAGGAGAGCTCAGCACCCCTCAAAGCAAAAGGGGAGTATATCAAGCAGATTTGAAATTAAAGAAAATATATTACGTCAGTCAATGGGAGTATATCAAGCAGATTTGAAAATCAAAGTACGCTCCAAGAACAGAAATTACAAGAAATACATTTCAACAACAAACAAACTACAATTGAAGTTCCTAAGTCTCTAGAGGAGGAGTGGTCAGAAGATCCTGCAAATCGGTGGACACAGTTTCAGTAGAAGGAACTGAGCCCGGCAGCTTAGAAGGCAAGGACCCAAAAGCTGGAGAAGCTGGAGGAACCGGATTCTCAGGGATGCTGACCCCAGGAACCTCCACCCTATCTGTTAAAGAATCTTGGGCAAGAGCCTCTCCCACAAGGTCAGCAGAGAAGGAAGTGACTTGGGGAATAGCTGGAGGAACAGGTACTTCCTGGTTTGATGTTCCAGTAGGGAGAGTTGAGGTGTCTTCCTCGCTATCAGAGTCGGATTCCTCCAATTCCTCCTCAGTTGGGACAGAAAAATTGAAGTCCAGATTCGGAAAAGTCTTGGAAGCTTTCCCCTGAAAAGCGAGCCACCCAGAAGCCCATGGAGTGGTGACGCCATCCTCCAACTCGGCAATCAGGTCATTTTTCTCCTTGAGCTCCTTATAAAGGGCCTCATTCGCCTCACAAATGGCCTCATGTTCTTGTTTCAAGGTATCAAGAGAGCAACAGGCATTAAAGGCATCCTGATTGGCCTTGGACCAGAGCTCAGTCTTGTGTTTCAGCTCATCCCCCGAAATCCTCAGCTCATCTCGAGCCTTCTCACCCTCCTCAGCCTTGGACTTGGCCCTTTGAAGGTCTTGGAGCTCAGAAGCTTGCTTCTCCGCCTTATCTTGAAGTCTACTCACCTGAGTTTTGATATCCTCATTCTGGAAAGAAATTTCAGCAACTTTAAACTCATAAGCCTTCAAAGCTTTGACTGAATCCTCCGCAGTGCGGACCCTACCCAGCAGGCCCTTTACATGGAGAGCCATCTACGGAACAATAATAAGAGCAAAGATCAGCATCAAGGACTAGCAGAAGCTAAGAAGGAACATCAAAATATAAAGACTTACGGTGGTAGCACCCCGAAGAGCTGCGGCGATTGCCTCTTCTAGAGGCATGGAACAAGCCCTCACAATATCTAATTCATAGAGGATGGATGTCATGGCCCCGGCAGCGAGCTCAGTGTTCTCAAAGAAGGAATCTCCTCGACTCTCCACCTTAACATTTTTGCCCTTGTCAGCCTCATACTTTGTCAGGGATGGTTCGATGATCTTGTCAGAAGGGCTGAACACAATTGTCTCAGACTGGACCAGAGAAACGAACTCCCAAGCCTCTCGACCTCAGATGGAGTGGGAGAGGCTTCGCCTGGCTTATCGGGCCTAAGAGGGGCGAGCTGAGGCTGCAAAGAAGAGGAGACCCCTTCACCCGGAGGAATGACTGAGGGTGAAACTTGGCTATCCACAACCAAAATTGGAGAGCTTTTGAGCCTTAGCTCGGGTAGAAAGGCTGCCACCAGACACGGCTTCGGCCTTCCTTTTACTGCCTTTTCCACCTTTTCGCAGCTTGGTAATCTTGGCTTCAAGCTTCTCTAAAGATAGCTTCATTGTAGAAGATCCTAGAAGGTCTACACCCCAACAAATTAAATCAGATCAAGGAAAGAAGAAAGGAAGATACAGAAAACGCAAAAAAGGCGAGGAGATCACCTAGTACTTCCTCAGGTCTGACGACTGCGATCGGAGATGGAGCTTCAATCGTCACCTCGGGAAGGCTAAGTCCCCTTGCAACTAGGACCTGAAATTAGATAAGCTCAGAATATCTCCTCAGAGCACACTCAGACAGTTTCAGCTTCGCCTCCTCGTCCTCTGTGCTGAGCTCGAGCTGGTACCTGGAAAGTGACATCAACAAGATTCAGAAACCTGCCATTCCCAAAACAAAATCCGATTGATTCAAGCAATAGTATCCGACCTATCAGTAGGATCATACTCCCAGCCTGTGCCCCTAACAAAGAAGAAATATTCCTTCTAGTGCTTGTGGGAGGTAGGGATGTTAGAAATAAGCTGCTTGGCGTTGGCTCACTTCGAAGCATACAAGAAGCCTTCCGCTGATGTCAGCTTGACATTGAAAAAGTCCAGGAATAGAGGGAGAGAAGGAACCCCAAGTTTTAAATCCTTAAAGAGGACCAAAAGGCCCACTAAGACACCCCAGAAATTAGGAGAAAGTTGAGAGGGACACACATTAAAGTACTGAAGAACGACTTTCAGGAAAGAGTGCAGGGGAAAACGAAGACAATTGTCAAAGGCAGCCTCAAAGAAGCAGACCTTTTTGTGGACTTCGGCGACGTGAGTAGAACTTTCAGGGCACGAGGGTTGGACACCAAGAGGGAAACCGTAGTGGGCACTGAAAATCCTAAGGAGTGAGGGGTCAACCTTACTGGGACCTACAAGCTCAGCTTGTTTAAGAGCAGCTCCTAAATAGGATGAGCCACTAGAGAGCCTAGCCCCACTGACCTTCCCCTTGTCTTTGCTAGGATTGAAGGGGTATAGAGGCAGATGATGAAGAAAGCTCTCCTGTTTCAACTTCAGGGCTAAAGGTGTCAACACCTGGGAAGTTATCAATCTCCTCACCCACTTCCCCTAATTCGACATCCTCATCGGCAGACCTACCACCTAGAGGAGTCACAGAGGATCGAACAGCTCTGGGAGGAGTAGACATGAGAGGGCAAGGAAAAGAGAGATTATAGAGGCGATAGGGAAGAGGGACACTAACCAGACACTCCTTGATAACTAGGGGGCTAGCGCAATAACTACCAACGCTAAGGATCCTCACGACGGAACCCCAGGTGACGAAATAAGGAAGGGAAGACAGACAGAGATCACAATTCCAAAAATAAAAAAACCTATAAGCCCAGAAATGCAGCAACCACCTAAAATTTGAGGGATCTAGAACGAGAAAAAACGAAAAGGGGGACAGGAAGACGTACCTAGCTATGAGGAAGCAACGAACGAGAACTCAGAGCCAAATCGAAGGAAGAAAACACTACAAACACTCGAATCAAGCATAGATGGTACAATCTCGCAAGGAAAATCAGAGAGTATGCAATCACAGAGGGATCTTAGATCACGAAAAGGGGAAGAAGCCAAAGAACAAAGGAAGAAGATGAACAGTAAGAAGGCAGTTTTGTTAGCCGTTTGAGTATTTAAAGTCTGGGGGACACGAATTGAAACGTACGCGGGAATCGAGGGACTCATGATTGCCTAGAACCGTCAAGAGATGTCATGCACGGGCAAGTCAAAACCTGCCACGTGTGAGTTTAGTTCGATCTAAAACAGCTCAGCGCTTGTCCATGCTCGCCTGAGCCAAGGGCTGGGGGGCAACTGATGATACCAAAAATAACCTCAGAAATAAGTTCAGGTCTCTAGGTCAGGTCAGGGGGTCAGCCAAGACGAGGGAGCTCAGAGTGCCAGAGCTCAGCTCCGTCCAAGTAGGACAATAATAAGAATGATTTGGGGACAGCTGGATAGACAACGTGTATCCCCCAAATAGAATGCATAAGCATGGAAAGCTATAGTCAGGGCTTAAAACTCTCAACCAGCCAAAATTCTCTCCCGCAAATCAAGGGAGATCCCACAAATACAAGGCCAGGATCTGGGTGTAGATCCCTTGGAACTAGGGATCAATCTATATAGGCGAATGAGTGTTGACACCAGAAGAAGAGGCCGAAGGAAATAGAAAAGTACTCTGTAATTCAAAGATCAATAAAGAAAAGGGAGCAAGAGCCTCCATTAAAGAGTAAACTAATCATGCTCTGTAGCTGGTGAACCACTATATTTCTTTTATCTCACTATCCTCGTACAAAAAGACCGACTCTCACACCATCACCCATTCTACGAGCCATGTAGCTCTGATCTCATCCTAGAATTAAATTCATTGACTTTACTCATCCACCATAAATTACACCAT
>JAHQCQ010031985.1:0-12513 GCA_023539305.1 Ilex asprella | reverse complement strand
TAACTAGCCCTCAACTATTACGGTTTTCACTAAACCCCCTAAGTAGTATTGAATAAAGTGCGAAAGTAATAGATTCTGTTAATTCTGACGGTACTGTGTATCACATGCTTACTGAGGCGCATGAACGTTAAGTAGAACAATTATTGTAATAACATATTTGATTAGATCACAATCTTGTCCCTCTGTAGGAAAAATACACTTTTAGTCCTCAAAATATGTATGTTATGTCTATTTAATCTTCAATCTTTCAGTTGTTTTTGTTTGATCCGTAAAATTCATAATTTATATTTACATAGTCCAATCTAAATGTTCATCAAAAAATTGTTAATGATTTTGGTCACGTGCCAATTGCATAAGACCAAATAAACACAAACTAAAAATTTTAGGACTCCAACAAATACAAAATTAAGAACTACATGATTTACACGTGATAAGAATCGTTAACGATTTTTTAACAAAAATTTAGACCATATAGACATAAATTAAGAACCTTAAGAACTAAATAGGCAAAAGTAAAAGATTGAGAATTAAATAGACAATAAATGCATACTTTGATAACCAAGAATATATTTTACCCATATCTTTGAGGACCAAAATTATAAAAATCAACACACAGGGAGGGAGTTACATGTAGGGGTGACAATTTTTGACACTACATGATAACTCGATACGAACACGACACGAATAAATGAGTTTGAGTTGACTATTTTTTTATACGAATCCGTGTATGACACGACTTGTCAACAAGAAGTGTTAATGAGTCGTGTTCGAGTTCAACCCGCTTAACTCGAATTGACCAATCAACACGAAGTTTTTAACTCGAAGGAGATTGATCTGACATTTTTGTTGCATATATGAGTTTTCATGTTCTGATGACTTGTTTTTTTTCATTACTTCTGATATTTAATTTGGTTGCGCGATGTACGATTAACATATTTAATTAGTATTATAGAAATAAAATATTAATTATTTAGAACTGTTTATCAAACACTGACATAATTATTGTATAAAAAAGATATTATTATTCATTATTATTATAATGAAGTTAATTTTTAGTTTGTAAAAAAAATATGAAGAGAGATTCAATTAAGTGAAAATAAAATCTTAGAGTTAAATTTTTTATTCAAAATTTATGTAGGTTAACACGAACACGATACGAAAATAAGCAGGTCAACTCGACACGATACGATTAGTTAAATGAATTGAGTTAGGGTTGACAAATGTTCGATACGACACGAATCCGACACAATACGATTGGTTGACAACCTACCTGTATGCCTCTATCTCTTACTCTCTCTCTGTGTTACACGCTATCCCCATGCCACCGACGTCCTGTAACTCCATTTTTGGCTCCAAATTGGTGGCCAACCACTGCCTTTCCAAGGTGGGTAGAACAGAAACCAACAAATCGACCTACTCCAACATGGATTCACATAGTTGGATTGTAGTAGCATGTGGGTTTTTGGATTTCGGAGTGGGTGATGGCAATATTTATCGGCAAGGTGCTTCTAATTGGGGAGTGTGTGTGTGTGTGTGTGTGTGTGTGTGTGTGTGTGTGTGAAACTAAACTTAGATTTAGGATTTTTATTGTATTAGTTTGGTGTGTTGATGTTAGTGAAAAAAAAATTAAGTAAAAAATTTGATTTGATAAAAACTTTTAGAATAAACTCAAATTTAAAAGAAAGAGAAACTCAAGACAACAAACTCAAATTGAAAAGAGCATAGCTCTCAAGCTTAATAGCTGCACATCTGGTAGCCCCCTGTATCTCTTTGAAAATGTGCCTAATTATGTTTCCTGAAGATATTCATCTTACATTTGGATCATCAGCCTGAAGCATTTGTTGTTGAAGCAAGGTCCTCGACAAATAAGCCTGAGGGATAAGACTTGACTTGTTAGACTCTTTCAAAATAACAGTAGTTTGGGATACTGGTTTTGGTGATGGCAATCTTAGTGCCCGCATCTAGGGAAAATGGAACGCCTATGCCATTATTCTGAGTTGTGATGGTGACATTTCTGGAGAGAGCAAGCGCTCAGTATGTTGAGTCTCATGGTAACCAAGGCCCGAGAAATGTAAATTTAACAATCATGATTTTGCCATCAAGTTAACGTCCAGAGAGATGAGGAATTTGACCCATTTCAAATTCAGAGCCAAAAAGCAAAATTTCCATCAACAGCTAGTCATTCCTCCCTTCAAGAAGGTTGACCACAACTATAAAACTCATGTAGTGGCGCAAGAGATTTTGCACTTGCAGCCAAAGAAGCAATGTTCTGAGGGAGAAGCACAATTGTCTTTTCAAGTGTACTCACTACTGAGTTCATACCATTTGTAACGCAAAACTACAGGTCTAATAACAATCTGCAGAGAAGAATTAAGGTTTCAAGACTAAAATTATGGAAAAAGCACAATCATTAGGTCATTCTGCTAAATTTCTTTCAGCCACTCTCATCCATGTTTTAAATATGGTGACATTCTCAAAATTTAGTGTTAATAGTTGAATAAAGTCAGCAACTACTTGCAGTGATAAATTTGTTAACTGATATATAAGCACCCTGACGGCTTGAGCGGCTTCTGCTAGCTGGTTATCGTGTTCTGTAGGAGTGTTCAGGCTCATGACTGGATACCAACTCATTATTTGATGGATTGGTGGTTATCTTTTATTTAAATGTTTATGGAGAATATACTAGAGTCACATGATATCTAATTTCATTCACAATGAGCATAATGTCAAACAAGCATATGTATACATGCAAGAGCGCCCTGTAAAAAATTCTTAGCAGTCACAATTGGGGCAATTGAAAAGGATGCATTGTTGGTGCAGCACCAGTTGCCTAACATTGGAAATAAGGCAAACTATTTCGACATTTTAGTTAATCGTGCTGTCAACAGATGATTTAGAGTTTAAGGTGGTTGAGGCAAATTGGCCATCCATTCCAGTTCTCATTCAATCTTCTTCTTGATGTTCATTGTATATTAATTTTTAGAATGTCTACTAGGGAAAGTATCCATAAGGGAAGGGGTAGTCAGCATCCATGGATCTATGGCAGGAGTAGGATGTTCTTTTCTTTGTTGACACAAGTGGAGGAATAACAATGCTTTACCACGACAGTCTTCTTGAATTTCTTTCAGAGACCCCGCTCTGAAAGGCAATATGAACAGAAGTAGTGTTGGGAAGTTACATGAAAGCTCTTGGCCATAGAGATCTAGTGATTTAGGAAGCAACCAGATTGGGTATCAAAGTACTTACTATCTTTAAGGAGGAGGATTGTGGAGGTAAGCATTGTTGTAAGGGCCCGGAAATCAGAAAATTTTGTATGTTGAAGCAGTTGTGAAGAATAATTGTTTTTTGATCAGAGAATCATTGTTGCCTGTAATCTAGGGTTTTCTGTTTTCTCACTATGTTAGCCTGGCGTCGGAGATAAATCTTGATTCATCCATAGAAAGCATGCTATGGGGAAAAGCTTTATGAATGTGCTTTCTGTCATCCTGCCTTTCAATTAAGTTGTCAATCTCTTTTTAGCTATAGGGGGACATCCAGTTCCTCTCGCTATAGTTTGTATTTGTTTCTTGTTGCTTAAATATGCAATGTTTATATGATCATCAGTTGCTGGGATTTATTTATTTATTTCCTGCTGTTATTCATACATGTCTATTTGTCATATTCATGTTCGAATGGGAGATGTTGATCTTTGAAGTGATGCCCTCCTTCAAGAGAAGGAAGAAGGCAAATTACTGCTTCAATAACTGTAACTCAGATTGTCTCCTTTAGCTCCTGTTTGCCTTTTCCATCAGTTGTTTACTGTGAAACATTTGTGGTCTATTTACCCAAAAAGAGAGAAATATTGGTGTTTCATTCTGTTGTTATTCCAAAGTAAACTCTGTTTTCCTTTCCTTGGTTCCTGTGCAATTGCAGTTGGGACCATTTACATGTAATTTTTTGGTCATGGTAGTTCTTTTTCAGGATCTATAATTTTATTGGATAAGTTTTAAGTTAACTTATCCAAATTTTTAACTTCCATCTCAGGAGGTATTTGCATTTGTGTAAGTTGCATTGAGTTTTACTTTAACACTCACCTTCAGCCAAAAGCAACTTTAAAATATAATACTACAGAAAAGACTGAAAATTTTGCCTGTATGGTAGGCTTCCGTGAAGCATTTCACAGTGAAGTTTCAACTTCAGTCTTCTAATTTTGTTTAGCTTTCATGAATTGGTTCTCCCCCCTTGAAACTCTATCATGGGTTTGGAGATGCTTGGAAAATTGGCTTAGCAATAAAGGTATGCGTGTGTTTGTTTGTTGGGAATCTGAAGACATGTAACAAACTTGCTTTAATTCGTTTATTTAGGAAGAAATCGTAAATTACAACATTTTCTTTCGTATTCTTGGTGGTCAGATCATTTGCCATTAAGCCCAGCTCCTTCTGCCTCAAATTTACTTTTCTCCATTGTGTACTTAATAATGATCCAACATTTCACATTACCGTCTTACAATTTTTTCTCACTCCCACTGTTGAAAAAAGTGAAGAATGGTTTTACACATGATGTGATTTTATATCCCAGGAAAAGTCGGCAGCATCATCACGTGAAGAAGATTTCTCCCAACGGAGAAATGACCAACACTCTTCAGGAAGAGGATCATCATTTGTGCAGAGGGACTCTAGAGCACGCCAGATTAGTCCTGACCCATCTTATCCTGACAAATCCACGAGTGATAAAAATGAGGAACCCAGTGAGGTCTTATGGATTGGATTTCCGGCTTTATTGAAGGTGGATGAATTGATTTTAAGAAAGGCCTTTTCACCATTTGGTGAGATCGAGAAGATTTCAGCATTTCCTGGCCGTACCTATGCGTTTGTCCGGTTCAAAAATGTAATGGCAGCCTGCAGGGCTAAAGAAACTCTTCAAGGGAAATTATTTGGCAATCCTCGTGTACGTATTTGTTTTGCAAAGAGTGAATCAGGAACATCCAGCAGCGGAAGAAACTCTACGAATGCCCCACCCTCCCCACATTTCAGGTCACGTGAACGGCTGGGATCTTCTGAGAACTTTGGACGGGATAGAGACTTTGGTAATTTAAGTGGAGATCCGAGCATGAGACATCTTTTTATCCCAAATATGGAACCTGGTGATCCTGATGTCATGAGTTTAAAAAGGAAAGGTAACTTGTGGGTGGGGGGAAATGGTGCATTTGAACAAAGGAGGTTCCAAGAACTGGATTCTGATCATGGTATACCAGGTAATATGTATGAGCGTCGCAGCAGTTCTCCAGGAGACAGAGGTACTCACTTCCGGGATTTTTCTCCTCAGCAATTTCCTCGAAAAGGGCCATTTGATGATGACCCTTGGGACTTGCCAGAAGATGCATTGCTCTTTCGTGGAACTAAAAAACTAAAGACCAGCTCATTTCCTCCTGAGAACGAGCTTCCAGAGTATCCTTTCAATGATTCAGAACAAGTGAAACATGTTCTTCCTAGGATATACCCTGATTTTCCTCAGCCTGAGGCCCTTGATAAGAACTTTGATTCTGGACCATTTGGTTATAAGCAGATCACTGACCGCGGTATGAATTTAACCCAGCCTTATGGGGAGAGGAGCGATCACTGGAATGCATCCTATGACGGTGTTCAGGGGGGTTCTGTTTCATTGCGTTCAAAAGGAGATTGTATTGGCTTACTCAATAGAGGAGCCAGACAATGTATTTATATTCACAAGAGTATATTACAAGAAAGGAAGGAAATAAAAAGCAATAAATACAAATATATAATGGTCAAACCAAATCACGTAATTATAGGATCGTAACGGATGCGATCTTATAATTACGGACTGAGAAATAAACATGATATCCAACACTCCCCCTCAAGCTGAAGCGGAGATGTTAATCAAGCCAAGCTTGACTATAGAAGACTTCAAAAGGGACGGCCCCACTGACTTTGTCAACATATCTGCTGTCTGCTCTGAAGACGGAACAAATAATGGAGTAATAATGCTAGCTCAAACTTTCCCTCGAATAAAGTGGATATCAACCTCAATGTGTTTGGATCTCTCATGGAGCACTGAATCAGAGGCAAGCATTATGGCAGACTTGTTATCACAAAATAAGTAAGAAGAATCCGTCTCTGGAAATCCCAACTCAGTAAGTAATGATCGAATCCAAAGAAGCTCACAGGTGCCTTGTGCCATGGCACGATATTCTGCTTCAGCAGAGGATCGAGAAACAACAGATTGCTTCTTACTTTTCCATGATAAAAGATGTTTACCATAGAAAGTACAGAAGCCAGAGGTAGATCGTCTATCTATCTTGGATCCAACATAATCAGTATCTGTAAAACATGAGACTCCAGACTGAGTACCTGAACCATAGAACAATCCAAGGCCTGGACTCGCTTTGAGATATCTCAAGATATAGTAGACAGCATCCAAGTGAGTTAGCATGCATAAACTGACTCACGGTACTCACTGAAAAAGCTAAGTCGGGTCTGGTTTTGGTCAGATAAATGAGACGGCCTACCAGACGTTGATATGAAGCAGGGTTATCAAGTAAATCTCCTGATTCTACAAAGAGCTTCTGATTTGGATCCATAGGGGTAGAAGTTGGTCTGCATCCAAGCATCCTCGTATCGGATAAAAGATCTAACGTATACTTTCTTGGAGACAAAGAAATCCCATGACTAGATCTGGCAACCTCTATCCAAAGGAAGTATCGAAGAAGGCCCAAATCCTTAACATCAAGGAAGCTGACAAGATCCTTCTTAACTTGAGCAATACCCACTGAGTCATCTCCAGTAATGATAATATCATCAACATACACAGAAAGAATAATACACCATCCATCAGGTTGGCGACGAGTGAAGCATGTGTGATCAGATTGGCAACGCATAAAGTCCATGGATAAAATCACATCACTGAAACGGCTAAACCATGCCCTTGGAGACTGCTTTAACCCATAAAGGAATTTGCCGAGATAACATACATTTCCCGCGTACTCCCCCTTAGCCCGAAAGCCAGGGGGATGGATCCATATAAATAGTCTCGAGTAAATCACCATTCAAGAAGGCATTCTTGATATCTAGCTGATGAAGAGGCCAAGAATGAGATGCTCTAAGAGAGATAACCAACCGAACTGTAGTCAACTTTGCCACCAGGGAAAAAGTAGCACTAAAGTCTTTCCCTGGAACCTGAGTAAATCCTTGAGCAACAAGACGAGCTTTGTAACGCTCAATGGAACTATCAGGTAAGTACTTCAGACTAAACACCCGCTTACATCCCACAGTCTTCATACCAGGAGGAAGAGTCACTAGATCCCAAGTGTGATTCTTCTGGAGAGCATCCATTTCTGCTCGCATAGTAGATATCCACTGTGGATGCTGAAAAGCCTCAAATACAGAGCGGGGAATAGAAATAGAGTCAAACTTCCCCAAACAAGCCTGATAAGAATCTGAAAGGCCATCATAAGAGACAAACTGGGATATTGAGTGATTAGTGCTACTAGAAAAACCATACCAATTAAGGGGGTTACGGATACGGGTAGGATAACGTGGAGAAGTAGGAGGAGTAAGAACAGAAACATGGGAAGAAGGTATACCTGAATCCAAAGATGCTTCTGACAGAGAATTTTGAAGACGAGGGCGCCTAGAATAAACCTGTAGGGGAGAGGGGATAGGTGTAGATGACACCTGTTCTGGAGAAGGATCAAATATGGGTAAAAGGTAAACGGGACTAGCTTTTTCAGAAGGAAGAGAGGGTGGTTCCTGCACAGAAGGAGATGTACCAAAAAACGGAACATCTTCTAAAAACGTGACATCAAATGAGTGATATAGGTGTTTGGACATAGGATCATAACAACGGTACCCTTTAGACATTGCAGAGTATCCTAAGAACACACATCGGATAGCCTTATCATCTAATTTGGTACGAGTAGGACGTCGGTCCTAGACAAAACAAGTGCATCCAAACACCCGTGGAAGAATAGGAAAAAGAACTTGATCAGGATAAAGAAGCTGAAGTGGGGCTTTGCCGGACAGGACTCTACTAGGAGTGCGATTGATTGAATAAACTGCAGTTAGGATAGCCATATGCCAAAAATATTTGGAAACCTCCATGCCACGTAAAAGGCAGCGAACAAAAGACATAATATGTCGGTTTTTTCGTTCGGCCACACCATTCTGCTCAGGGGTGTAAGGACACGTTAATTGTTGCAAGATACCCTGTTGGTTAAGCTGAGATCGAAAGTCATTAGAAATGTACTCACGACCATTATCAGATCGAATATTCCTAACAGTGGTATTAAATTGAGTTTGAATCATCTTAAGAAATTGAGAAAATAGCGGAAAGACTTCAGATTTTTTCTTAAGAAGGTAAACCCAAGTGCACTTGGAATAGTCATCTATGAAAGTCACATAATAACGATGACCAGAAAGGGCAGTGACAGGAGAGGGTCCCCACACATCAGAATGAATAAGATCAAATATAGCAGAAGTATGATGCATACGGGGAATATAACTAGAGCAAATATGTTTTGACAGTTCACAAACCACACAACGAAAATTATGAGTCTTGCAAGCTTTTATTAAAGATGGAAACAATTTGCATAAATACTGAAAATTGACGTAGCCCAAACGAGCATGCCATAAAGACAATATTTGTAAAGAAAAAACATAAGAGTGTGACTCAGGTAACACAGAGGCCTGGAGAACAGAAGCTTCAGGAGGTAAATGTGGAGGATCCCCAAAGTATTAAAGCCCATTGCGCTCATATCCCCTGCCAAAAATCTTCCTCAAACTCAGGTCCTGTAACAAACAACGATCATGTAAGAAAATGATCGCACAATTAAAACTTTTAGCAAGTTTACTAACAGACAAAAGGTTAAAGGCAAAATTTGGGACATAAAGAACTGAAGAAAGAGTAATATGGGGAGATAAAGACACATTGCCTTTACTCTGTATTTGAGTAGTAGATCCATCAGCTAAGCAAACAGACTAGTGGACAGGAATAACAGGAGAGGAAAAAAGTGATAACTCATCAGTCATGTGATCATTGGCTCCTGAATCTAGAACCCAAGTAGATGTCTCAGGCCTAACACGAAGAACAGTGGGAGTACCTGTAGCCACTGTGGCAGTAAGAGTGACACTTGTACTTGCGTTGCGCTGAACAAGAGAGCCAAGTTGGCGCTGGAGAAGACCAAACTGTGCCTGAAGCTAGCTCAAATCTGACTGAGAAGTGGCGGGTCCTGAAGTTGTCTCAGCAATAGCAGCAGAACGTGAAGACCCCCCAGGCCTGTTCCTCACAAATTTCTGTTTTAGCTCAGGGTGAAGTTTGAAGCAACGGCCCTTAAGGTGACCCATTGCCGCACAATGATGGCAAGTCATAGGGCCTCCAGTAGGACAGGTCCCAGAATGATCTGCAAAGGCCATCTGATCAGGAATAACAACTGACTCAGGAATTGAGGCATGAGTAGGAGGCTTCTGAAGCAGGCGCATGCGGGGCTCATCACTCTCAATAATGGCAAAGGCCTCATACAGTAATGGCATAGGTGAGGTGTTGAGAATCTAAGCATGAAGAGGTTCAAACTCAAGTTTCAACCCCATTAAAAATTGATATGTGTGCTGCCGATTGAGCCTTTTGACCATTATAGTAGCTGCATCTGCTGAAAATTCGCTCAAAGGCTCATACTGATCCAATTCCTCCCATCTAGATTGCAGGTACCCAAAAAAATCGGCTACTGATAGTTGTAAAAAAACCTAAGACGCATGAGAGATATCCCGATAAAGCTCAAATATTCTTGCCTCATTGCGAGCATGTGCGTACATCTGTGATAAAGCACTCCAACATTCATAGACGGTCTCATGGAACATGAACATATTGTAAATCCTAGGCTCCATAGAATTAAAGAGCCAGCCTAGAATTGTACAATTGTCAATCTCCCATTGGGCAAATTTGGGATCGTCTATCGCCGGTTTTTTTTCAATGCCAAGAATCCACCCTGCCTTTCCTTTTGCACCTAAATAAAGACGAAATGATCGAGACCAAGAAGCAAAATTTGTACCATTCAAGAGCACACTAGTCACACGCTGGGCAAGTGTATGTTGAGCAAGAGTTACATCAACACTTTTACCACTAAAATCTCCCATAACAAAAAATAAGATTGCACGAGAAAATAATACGGAGTATAGCACGAACAAGCCTCCAACAAGAACAATATTGAAACCGCAAAAAAAGTTGAACACCAATCAAACCTTACCCGAGTAAGAATTCCACAAAAATCAGCCGGCGAAAAATGAAACCTCGCTGAAAACAGGGCTAGGATAACCAGAAAAAAAACAGCCGAATAACACGACTACGAATAAATGGGAGGAAGAAGGAGGGGCTGTGGCAAGGGAAGGGTAAGGGAATTGAGGGTTACGTGCTTTGGCTCTGATACCAAAAAGGAGATTGTATTGGCTTACTCAATAGAGGAGCTAGGCAATGTATTTATATTCACAAGAGTATATTACAAGAAAGGAAGGAAATAAAAAGCAATAAATACAAATATATAATGGTCAAACCAAATCACGTAATTATAGGATCGTAACGGATGCGATCCTATAATTACGGACTGAGAAATAAACATGATATCCAACAAAATCCCACTGAGCGGAAAAGATTGACGCCCGAATCACATCAGCCCTCTTTGGGTGAAGAGTGGAAATGGGAAGGGACTATAGCAAAGGGGGGAACTGCTATCTGTCGTGCTCGTTGCTTTCCTGTTGGAAAAACACTGGACATGAATTTGTAAGTATTAAATCTGAACAGAGAAAAATATCTCCGCATGACTTTCCATTTTGTGTTGCCTTCAGCTTTGACATGCACTGATTTTGACTCCCTCTTGACTGTTTCTGTGTCTGACGGAAACTAAGTTCTCTTTTGATCTTTAGTTGTAACTGTTAGTGTGCTCATGGCAGCATTATTTTTGTCATTATTTTTTTGGTTGATGATCTTCCACTTTAGGATATAGTAATTTCCATAAATTTTAGAAATTCTTTGAAAACGGAATCCAACTGACGGAAGATTCATGGGTATGATGACACAGTTCATATATTGGAAATGAATCAGTTATAAAAACCTGTTTGCAAGTTTGAAGTGGACATGCTTTGAAACACTAGGACAAATTGGACTTGTTTCAGACATTATCTTGGGCATGGTAAACTGGTTTCAGTTCCATTAGGCGTTCAAAAGGCACTATAGTCAGTTTTATTTTTCCTGTTTACCCGTTGAAATGCGTTATGATTTCTCTCTGATGAAACCATTTGAATGCTGCAGCCCTGAATTCTTAGATTGCACTGCAAGGACTAGTCTAGACATGCTGGCAAAACATTATTATCAAGCAGCTAGTGCTTGGGTGGTATTCTTCGTTCCTGCAGATGATCCTGATATTGTATTTTACAACGAATTCTTGAATTATCTGGGTGAGAAGCAGCGAGCAGCGGTGGCTAAATTGGATGAGAAGACCACCCTGTTTCTTGTACCTCCTTCAGAATTCTCAGAGAAAGTGCTGAAGGTACCAGGAAAACTGAGCGTCTCTGGTGTTGTTTTAAGGTTAGAGCATCCTGGTTCGGATTCTGGGCCTCCTCATCATCCACATGAGAGAAAGGATACCAATTTCAGGCCTTTCAATGGGGATCCCCATTACCCAACATCACCTCCAGGACCTTATTCGTCAGTGCCAGCTTTTCCAAATATCGAGAAACCCGTGCTAAAAAATTCATCTTTTCACGGGAATTCGGTAACAGTAGCTCCACCTGTGTCAGTTTCAGGCTCTACTCGGACTATTGGAAATATGCGAGATGCATTTGATGAAAACCGGCATGAATATATGCTCAATCAAGGGAACCCATCTCTTGGACAAAACTGGTCTCGTCGTGATCTGCAGAACTCGAACTCTGGTACTAGAAGTACTACATCACAATCTTCCAGTAGTGCTGTTAATCCCATCATGCAGGGATATAACTTAGTCATGCCTAGAGCTGTGCAGGAATCAAGTTCAAGTAATTATTCACCTGAAATGTCACGGGTTCAATTCAGTGGAAGTGGCAAGCTGTCCCTGCAAGAATCCAAGGCTCCAGTTTCGTCATCTATGCCCAATGCAGCCCTTCAAGCAGAACAGCTTGCACAGTTGGCATCATCTCTTCTTGGGCAACAGCAGAGGCAACCAAGGGGAGATTTTAGGCAATCAAGCAATCTGCATCAGTCTGAGAACACTTATACACCTTCGCAGATATATGCCGTACCCCATAATCAGGTATCTTCTGAGCTTTCATCGTCATATTTTGATCAAGTACAGCAATTGCAGCAGCATCAGACCCCGAACATGCCAACTGCATCTCAAAGGGAGCTTCAGACCGGTGCTCAACTGAATCAGCAGCCCCAAAGTAGCGGTACCCAAGAGGAAGTTGAAGCGGATCCACAAAAACGCCTCCAAGCGACATTGCAGCTAGCAGCGGCTCTTCTTCAGCAAATCCAACAAGGGAAAGGGACTTGATC
>JAHQCQ010031984.1:0-12513 GCA_023539305.1 Ilex asprella | reverse complement strand
TAACTAGCCCTCAACTATTACGGTTTTCACTAAACCCCCTAAGTAGTTTTGAATAAAGTGCGAAAGTAATAGATTCTGTTAATTCTGACGGTACTGTGTATCACATGCTTACTGAGGCGCATGAACGTTAAGTAGAACAATTATTGTAATAACATATTTGATTAGATCACAATCTTGTCCCTCTGTAGGAAAAATACACTTTTAGTCCTCAAAATATGTATGTTATGTCTATTTAATCTTCAATCTTTCAGTTGTTTTTGTTTGATCCGTAAAATTCATAATTTATATTTACATAGTCCAATCTAAATGTTCATCAAAAAATTGTTAATGATTTTGGTCACGTGCCAATTGCATAAGACCAAATAAACACAAACTAAAAATTTTAGGACTCCAACAAATACAAAATTAAGAACTACATGATTTACACGTGATAAGAATCGTTAACGATTTTTTAACAAAAATTTAGACCATATAGACATAAATTAAGAACCTTAAGAACTAAATAGGCAAAAGTAAAAGATTGAGAATTAAATAGACAATAAATGCATACTTTGATAACCAAGAATATATTTTACCCATATCTTTGAGGACCAAAATTATAAAAATCAACACACAGGGAGGGAGTTACATGTAGGGGTGACAATTTTTGACACTACATGATAACTCGATACGAACACGACACGAATAAATGAGTTTGAGTTGACTATTTTTTTATACGAATCCGTGTATGACACGACTTGTCAACAAGAAGTGTTAATGAGTCGTGTTCGAGTTCAACCCGCTTAACTCGAATTGACCAATCAACACGAAGTTTTTAACTCGAAGGAGATTGATCTGACATTTTTGTTGCATATATGAGTTTTCATGTTCTGATGACTTGTTTTTTTTCATTACTTCTGATATTTAATTTGGTTGCGCGATGTACGATTAACATATTTAATTAGTATTATAGAAATAAAATATTAATTATTTAGAACTGTTTATCAAACACTGACATAATTATTGTATAAAAAAGATATTATTATTCATTATTATTATAATGAAGTTAATTTTTAGTTTGTAAAAAAAATATGAAGAGAGATTCAATTAAGTGAAAATAAAATCTTAGAGTTAAATTTTTTATTCAAAATTTATGTAGGTTAACACGAACACGATACGAAAATAAGCAGGTCAACTCGACACGATACGATTAGTTAAATGAATTGAGTTAGGGTTGACAAATGTTCGATACGACACGAATCCGACACAATACGATTGGTTGACAACCTACCTGTATGCCTCTATCTCTTACTCTCTCTCTGTGTTACACGCTATCCCCATGCCACCGACGTCCTGTAACTCCATTTTTGGCTCCAAATTGGTGGCCAACCACTGCCTTTCCAAGGTGGGTAGAACAGAAACCAACAAATCGACCTACTCCAACATGGATTCACATAGTTGGATTGTAGTAGCATGTGGGTTTTTGGATTTCGGAGTGGGTGATGGCAATATTTATCGGCAAGGTGCTTCTAATTGGGGAGTGTGTGTGTGTGTGTGTGTGTGTGTGTGTGTGTGTGTGTGAAACTAAACTTAGATTTAGGATTTTTATTGTATTAGTTTGGTGTGTTGATGTTAGTGAAAAAAAAATTAAGTAAAAAATTTGATTTGATAAAAACTTTTAGAATAAACTCAAATTTAAAAGAAAGAGAAACTCAAGACAACAAACTCAAATTGAAAAGAGCATAGCTCTCAAGCTTAATAGCTGCACATCTGGTAGCCCCCTGTATCTCTTTGAAAATGTGCCTAATTATGTTTCCTGAAGATATTCATCTTACATTTGGATCATCAGCCTGAAGCATTTGTTGTTGAAGCAAGGTCCTCGACAAATAAGCCTGAGGGATAAGACTTGACTTGTTAGACTCTTTCAAAATAACAGTAGTTTGGGATACTGGTTTTGGTGATGGCAATCTTAGTGCCCGCATCTAGGGAAAATGGAACGCCTATGCCATTATTCTGAGTTGTGATGGTGACATTTCTGGAGAGAGCAAGCGCTCAGTATGTTGAGTCTCATGGTAACCAAGGCCCGAGAAATGTAAATTTAACAATCATGATTTTGCCATCAAGTTAACGTCCAGAGAGATGAGGAATTTGACCCATTTCAAATTCAGAGCCAAAAAGCAAAATTTCCATCAACAGCTAGTCATTCCTCCCTTCAAGAAGGTTGACCACAACTATAAAACTCATGTAGTGGCGCAAGAGATTTTGCACTTGCAGCCAAAGAAGCAATGTTCTGAGGGAGAAGCACAATTGTCTTTTCAAGTGTACTCACTACTGAGTTCATACCATTTGTAACGCAAAACTACAGGTCTAATAACAATCTGCAGAGAAGAATTAAGGTTTCAAGACTAAAATTATGGAAAAAGCACAATCATTAGGTCATTCTGCTAAATTTCTTTCAGCCACTCTCATCCATGTTTTAAATATGGTGACATTCTCAAAATTTAGTGTTAATAGTTGAATAAAGTCAGCAACTACTTGCAGTGATAAATTTGTTAACTGATATATAAGCACCCTGACGGCTTGAGCGGCTTCTGCTAGCTGGTTATCGTGTTCTGTAGGAGTGTTCAGGCTCATGACTGGATACCAACTCATTATTTGATGGATTGGTGGTTATCTTTTATTTAAATGTTTATGGAGAATATACTAGAGTCACATGATATCTAATTTCATTCACAATGAGCATAATGTCAAACAAGCATATGTATACATGCAAGAGCGCCCTGTAAAAAATTCTTAGCAGTCACAATTGGGGCAATTGAAAAGGATGCATTGTTGGTGCAGCACCAGTTGCCTAACATTGGAAATAAGGCAAACTATTTCGACATTTTAGTTAATCGTGCTGTCAACAGATGATTTAGAGTTTAAGGTGGTTGAGGCAAATTGGCCATCCATTCCAGTTCTCATTCAATCTTCTTCTTGATGTTCATTGTATATTAATTTTTAGAATGTCTACTAGGGAAAGTATCCATAAGGGAAGGGGTAGTCAGCATCCATGGATCTATGGCAGGAGTAGGATGTTCTTTTCTTTGTTGACACAAGTGGAGGAATAACAATGCTTTACCACGACAGTCTTCTTGAATTTCTTTCAGAGACCCCGCTCTGAAAGGCAATATGAACAGAAGTAGTGTTGGGAAGTTACATGAAAGCTCTTGGCCATAGAGATCTAGTGATTTAGGAAGCAACCAGATTGGGTATCAAAGTACTTACTATCTTTAAGGAGGAGGATTGTGGAGGTAAGCATTGTTGTAAGGGCCCGGAAATCAGAAAATTTTGTATGTTGAAGCAGTTGTGAAGAATAATTGTTTTTTGATCAGAGAATCATTGTTGCCTGTAATCTAGGGTTTTCTGTTTTCTCACTATGTTAGCCTGGCGTCGGAGATAAATCTTGATTCATCCATAGAAAGCATGCTATGGGGAAAAGCTTTATGAATGTGCTTTCTGTCATCCTGCCTTTCAATTAAGTTGTCAATCTCTTTTTAGCTATAGGGGGACATCCAGTTCCTCTCGCTATAGTTTGTATTTGTTTCTTGTTGCTTAAATATGCAATGTTTATATGATCATCAGTTGCTGGGATTTATTTATTTATTTCCTGCTGTTATTCATACATGTCTATTTGTCATATTCATGTTCGAATGGGAGATGTTGATCTTTGAAGTGATGCCCTCCTTCAAGAGAAGGAAGAAGGCAAATTACTGCTTCAATAACTGTAACTCAGATTGTCTCCTTTAGCTCCTGTTTGCCTTTTCCATCAGTTGTTTACTGTGAAACATTTGTGGTCTATTTACCCAAAAAGAGAGAAATATTGGTGTTTCATTCTGTTGTTATTCCAAAGTAAACTCTGTTTTCCTTTCCTTGGTTCCTGTGCAATTGCAGTTGGGACCATTTACATGTAATTTTTTGGTCATGGTAGTTCTTTTTCAGGATCTATAATTTTATTGGATAAGTTTTAAGTTAACTTATCCAAATTTTTAACTTCCATCTCAGGAGGTATTTGCATTTGTGTAAGTTGCATTGAGTTTTACTTTAACACTCACCTTCAGCCAAAAGCAACTTTAAAATATAATACTACAGAAAAGACTGAAAATTTTGCCTGTATGGTAGGCTTCCGTGAAGCATTTCACAGTGAAGTTTCAACTTCAGTCTTCTAATTTTGTTTAGCTTTCATGAATTGGTTCTCCCCCCTTGAAACTCTATCATGGGTTTGGAGATGCTTGGAAAATTGGCTTAGCAATAAAGGTATGCGTGTGTTTGTTTGTTGGGAATCTGAAGACATGTAACAAACTTGCTTTAATTCGTTTATTTAGGAAGAAATCGTAAATTACAACATTTTCTTTCGTATTCTTGGTGGTCAGATCATTTGCCATTAAGCCCAGCTCCTTCTGCCTCAAATTTACTTTTCTCCATTGTGTACTTAATAATGATCCAACATTTCACATTACCGTCTTACAATTTTTTCTCACTCCCACTGTTGAAAAAAGTGAAGAATGGTTTTACACATGATGTGATTTTATATCCCAGGAAAAGTCGGCAGCATCATCACGTGAAGAAGATTTCTCCCAACGGAGAAATGACCAACACTCTTCAGGAAGAGGATCATCATTTGTGCAGAGGGACTCTAGAGCACGCCAGATTAGTCCTGACCCATCTTATCCTGACAAATCCACGAGTGATAAAAATGAGGAACCCAGTGAGGTCTTATGGATTGGATTTCCGGCTTTATTGAAGGTGGATGAATTGATTTTAAGAAAGGCCTTTTCACCATTTGGTGAGATCGAGAAGATTTCAGCATTTCCTGGCCGTACCTATGCGTTTGTCCGGTTCAAAAATGTAATGGCAGCCTGCAGGGCTAAAGAAACTCTTCAAGGGAAATTATTTGGCAATCCTCGTGTACGTATTTGTTTTGCAAAGAGTGAATCAGGAACATCCAGCAGCGGAAGAAACTCTACGAATGCCCCACCCTCCCCACATTTCAGGTCACGTGAACGGCTGGGATCTTCTGAGAACTTTGGACGGGATAGAGACTTTGGTAATTTAAGTGGAGATCCGAGCATGAGACATCTTTTTATCCCAAATATGGAACCTGGTGATCCTGATGTCATGAGTTTAAAAAGGAAAGGTAACTTGTGGGTGGGGGGAAATGGTGCATTTGAACAAAGGAGGTTCCAAGAACTGGATTCTGATCATGGTATACCAGGTAATATGTATGAGCGTCGCAGCAGTTCTCCAGGAGACAGAGGTACTCACTTCCGGGATTTTTCTCCTCAGCAATTTCCTCGAAAAGGGCCATTTGATGATGACCCTTGGGACTTGCCAGAAGATGCATTGCTCTTTCGTGGAACTAAAAAACTAAAGACCAGCTCATTTCCTCCTGAGAACGAGCTTCCAGAGTATCCTTTCAATGATTCAGAACAAGTGAAACATGTTCTTCCTAGGATATACCCTGATTTTCCTCAGCCTGAGGCCCTTGATAAGAACTTTGATTCTGGACCATTTGGTTATAAGCAGATCACTGACCGCGGTATGAATTTAACCCAGCCTTATGGGGAGAGGAGCGATCACTGGAATGCATCCTATGACGGTGTTCAGGGGGGTTCTGTTTCATTGCGTTCAAAAGGAGATTGTATTGGCTTACTCAATAGAGGAGCCAGACAATGTATTTATATTCACAAGAGTATATTACAAGAAAGGAAGGAAATAAAAAGCAATAAATACAAATATATAATGGTCAAACCAAATCACGTAATTATAGGATCGTAACGGATGCGATCTTATAATTACGGACTGAGAAATAAACATGATATCCAACACTCCCCCTCAAGCTGAAGCGGAGATGTTAATCAAGCCAAGCTTGACTATAGAAGACTTCAAAAGGGACGGCCCCACTGACTTTGTCAACATATCTGCTGTCTGCTCTGAAGACGGAACAAATAATGGAGTAATAATGCTAGCTCAAACTTTCCCTCGAATAAAGTGGATATCAACCTCAATGTGTTTGGATCTCTCATGGAGCACTGAATCAGAGGCAAGCATTATGGCAGACTTGTTATCACAAAATAAGTAAGAAGAATCCGTCTCTGGAAATCCCAACTCAGTAAGTAATGATCGAATCCAAAGAAGCTCACAGGTGCC
This sequence comes from Ilex asprella, assembly GCA_023539305.1. Taxonomy (NCBI): domain Eukaryota; kingdom Viridiplantae; phylum Streptophyta; class Magnoliopsida; order Aquifoliales; family Aquifoliaceae; genus Ilex; species Ilex asprella. Next base: position 6,345 of record JAHQCQ010031984.1, on the reverse strand, counting down.
TTGTGCCATGGCACGATATTCTGCTTCAGCAGAGGATCGAGAAACAACAGATTGCTTCTTACTTTTCCATGATAAAAGATGTTTACCATAGAAAGTACAGAAGCCAGAGGTAGATCGTCTATCTATCTTGGATCCAACATAATCAGTATCTGTAAAACATGAGACTCCAGACTGAGTACCTGAACCATAGAACAATCCAAGGCCTGGACTCGCTTTGAGATATCTCAAGATATAGTAGACAGCATCCAAGTGAGTTAGCATGCATAAACTGACTCACGGTACTCACTGAAAAAGCTAAGTCGGGTCTGGTTTTGGTCAGATAAATGAGACGGCCTACCAGACGTTGATATGAAGCAGGGTTATCAAGTAAATCTCCTGATTCTACAAAGAGCTTCTGATTTGGATCCATAGGGGTAGAAGTTGGTCTGCATCCAAGCATCCTCGTATCGGATAAAAGATCTAACGTATACTTTCTTGGAGACAAAGAAATCCCATGACTAGATCTGGCAACCTCTATCCAAAGGAAGTATCGAAGAAGGCCCAAATCCTTAACATCAAGGAAGCTGACAAGATCCTTCTTAACTTGAGCAATACCCACTGAGTCATCTCCAGTAATGATAATATCATCAACATACACAGAAAGAATAATACACCATCCATCAGGTTGGCGACGAGTGAAGCATGTGTGATCAGATTGGCAACGCATAAAGTCCATGGATAAAATCACATCACTGAAACGGCTAAACCATGCCCTTGGAGACTGCTTTAACCCATAAAGGAATTTGCCGAGATAACATACATTTCCCGCGTACTCCCCCTTAGCCCGAAAGCCAGGGGGATGGATCCATATAAATAGTCTCGAGTAAATCACCATTCAAGAAGGCATTCTTGATATCTAGCTGATGAAGAGGCCAAGAATGAGATGCTCTAAGAGAGATAACCAACCGAACTGTAGTCAACTTTGCCACCAGGGAAAAAGTAGCACTAAAGTCTTTCCCTGGAACCTGAGTAAATCCTTGAGCAACAAGACGAGCTTTGTAACGCTCAATGGAACTATCAGGTAAGTACTTCAGACTAAACACCCGCTTACATCCCACAGTCTTCATACCAGGAGGAAGAGTCACTAGATCCCAAGTGTGATTCTTCTGGAGAGCATCCATTTCTGCTCGCATAGTAGATATCCACTGTGGATGCTGAAAAGCCTCAAATACAGAGCGGGGAATAGAAATAGAGTCAAACTTCCCCAAACAAGCCTGATAAGAATCTGAAAGGCCATCATAAGAGACAAACTGGGATATTGAGTGATTAGTGCTACTAGAAAAACCATACCAATTAAGGGGGTTACGGATACGGGTAGGATAACGTGGAGAAGTAGGAGGAGTAAGAACAGAAACATGGGAAGAAGGTATACCTGAATCCAAAGATGCTTCTGACAGAGAATTTTGAAGACGAGGGCGCCTAGAATAAACCTGTAGGGGAGAGGGGATAGGTGTAGATGACACCTGTTCTGGAGAAGGATCAAATATGGGTAAAAGGTAAACGGGACTAGCTTTTTCAGAAGGAAGAGAGGGTGGTTCCTGCACAGAAGGAGATGTACCAAAAAACGGAACATCTTCTAAAAACGTGACATCAAATGAGTGATATAGGTGTTTGGACATAGGATCATAACAACGGTACCCTTTAGACATTGCAGAGTATCCTAAGAACACACATCGGATAGCCTTATCATCTAATTTGGTACGAGTAGGACGTCGGTCCTAGACAAAACAAGTGCATCCAAACACCCGTGGAAGAATAGGAAAAAGAACTTGATCAGGATAAAGAAGCTGAAGTGGGGCTTTGCCGGACAGGACTCTACTAGGAGTGCGATTGATTGAATAAACTGCAGTTAGGATAGCCATATGCCAAAAATATTTGGAAACCTCCATGCCACGTAAAAGGCAGCGAACAAAAGACATAATATGTCGGTTTTTTCGTTCGGCCACACCATTCTGCTCAGGGGTGTAAGGACACGTTAATTGTTGCAAGATACCCTGTTGGTTAAGCTGAGATCGAAAGTCATTAGAAATGTACTCACGACCATTATCAGATCGAATATTCCTAACAGTGGTATTAAATTGAGTTTGAATCATCTTAAGAAATTGAGAAAATAGCGGAAAGACTTCAGATTTTTTCTTAAGAAGGTAAACCCAAGTGCACTTGGAATAGTCATCTATGAAAGTCACATAATAACGATGACCAGAAAGGGCAGTGACAGGAGAGGGTCCCCACACATCAGAATGAATAAGATCAAATATAGCAGAAGTATGATGCATACGGGGAATATAACTAGAGCAAATATGTTTTGACAGTTCACAAACCACACAACGAAAATTATGAGTCTTGCAAGCTTTTATTAAAGATGGAAACAATTTGCATAAATACTGAAAATTGACGTAGCCCAAACGAGCATGCCATAAAGACAATATTTGTAAAGAAAAAACATAAGAGTGTGACTCAGGTAACACAGAGGCCTGGAGAACAGAAGCTTCAGGAGGTAAATGTGGAGGATCCCCAAAGTATTAAAGCCCATTGCGCTCATATCCCCTGCCAAAAATCTTCCTCAAACTCAGGTCCTGTAACAAACAACGATCATGTAAGAAAATGATCGCACAATTAAAACTTTTAGCAAGTTTACTAACAGACAAAAGGTTAAAGGCAAAATTTGGGACATAAAGAACTGAAGAAAGAGTAATATGGGGAGATAAAGACACATTGCCTTTACTCTGTATTTGAGTAGTAGATCCATCAGCTAAGCAAACAGACTAGTGGACAGGAATAACAGGAGAGGAAAAAAGTGATAACTCATCAGTCATGTGATCATTGGCTCCTGAATCTAGAACCCAAGTAGATGTCTCAGGCCTAACACGAAGAACAGTGGGAGTACCTGTAGCCACTGTGGCAGTAAGAGTGACACTTGTACTTGCGTTGCGCTGAACAAGAGAGCCAAGTTGGCGCTGGAGAAGACCAAACTGTGCCTGAAGCTAGCTCAAATCTGACTGAGAAGTGGCGGGTCCTGAAGTTGTCTCAGCAATAGCAGCAGAACGTGAAGACCCCCCAGGCCTGTTCCTCACAAATTTCTGTTTTAGCTCAGGGTGAAGTTTGAAGCAACGGCCCTTAAGGTGACCCATTGCCGCACAATGATGGCAAGTCATAGGGCCTCCAGTAGGACAGGTCCCAGAATGATCTGCAAAGGCCATCTGATCAGGAATAACAACTGACTCAGGAATTGAGGCATGAGTAGGAGGCTTCTGAAGCAGGCGCATGCGGGGCTCATCACTCTCAATAATGGCAAAGGCCTCATACAGTAATGGCATAGGTGAGGTGTTGAGAATCTAAGCATGAAGAGGTTCAAACTCAAGTTTCAACCCCATTAAAAATTGATATGTGTGCTGCCGATTGAGCCTTTTGACCATTATAGTAGCTGCATCTGCTGAAAATTCGCTCAAAGGCTCATACTGATCCAATTCCTCCCATCTAGATTGCAGGTACCCAAAAAAATCGGCTACTGATAGTTGTAAAAAAACCTAAGACGCATGAGAGATATCCCGATAAAGCTCAAATATTCTTGCCTCATTGCGAGCATGTGCGTACATCTGTGATAAAGCACTCCAACATTCATAGACGGTCTCATGGAACATGAACATATTGTAAATCCTAGGCTCCATAGAATTAAAGAGCCAGCCTAGAATTGTACAATTGTCAATCTCCCATTGGGCAAATTTGGGATCGTCTATCGCCGGTTTTTTTTCAATGCCAAGAATCCACCCTGCCTTTCCTTTTGCACCTAAATAAAGACGAAATGATCGAGACCAAGAAGCAAAATTTGTACCATTCAAGAGCACACTAGTCACACGCTGGGCAAGTGTATGTTGAGCAAGAGTTACATCAACACTTTTACCACTAAAATCTCCCATAACAAAAAATAAGATTGCACGAGAAAATAATACGGAGTATAGCACGAACAAGCCTCCAACAAGAACAATATTGAAACCGCAAAAAAAGTTGAACACCAATCAAACCTTACCCGAGTAAGAATTCCACAAAAATCAGCCGGCGAAAAATGAAACCTCGCTGAAAACAGGGCTAGGATAACCAGAAAAAAAACAGCCGAATAACACGACTACGAATAAATGGGAGGAAGAAGGAGGGGCTGTGGCAAGGGAAGGGTAAGGGAATTGAGGGTTACGTGCTTTGGCTCTGATACCAAAAAGGAGATTGTATTGGCTTACTCAATAGAGGAGCTAGGCAATGTATTTATATTCACAAGAGTATATTACAAGAAAGGAAGGAAATAAAAAGCAATAAATACAAATATATAATGGTCAAACCAAATCACGTAATTATAGGATCGTAACGGATGCGATCCTATAATTACGGACTGAGAAATAAACATGATATCCAACAAAATCCCACTGAGCGGAAAAGATTGACGCCCGAATCACATCAGCCCTCTTTGGGTGAAGAGTGGAAATGGGAAGGGACTATAGCAAAGGGGGGAACTGCTATCTGTCGTGCTCGTTGCTTTCCTGTTGGAAAAACACTGGACATGAATTTGTAAGTATCAAATCTGAACAGAGAAAAATATCTCCGCATGACTTTCCATTTTGTGTTGCCTTCAGCTTTGACATGCACTGATTTTGACTCCCTCTTGACTGTTTCTGTGTCTGACGGAAACTAAGTTCTCTTTTGATCTTTAGTTGTAACTGTTAGTGTGCTCATGGCAGCATTATTTTTGTCATTATTTTTTTGGTTGATGATCTTCCACTTTAGGATATAGTAATTTCCATAAATTTTAGAAATTCTTTGAAAACGGAATCCAACTGACGGAAGATTCATGGGTATGATGACACAGTTCATATATTGGAAATGAATCAGTTATAAAAACCTGTTTGCAAGTTTGAAGTGGACATGCTTTGAAACACTAGGACAAATTGGACTTGTTTCAGACATTATCTTGGGCATGGTAAACTGGTTTCAGTTCCATTAGGCGTTCAAAAGGCACTATAGTCAGTTTTATTTTTCCTGTTTACCCGTTGAAATGCGTTATGATTTCTCTCTGATGAAACCATTTGAATGCTGCAGCCCTGAATTCTTAGATTGCACTGCAAGGACTAGTCTAGACATGCTGGCAAAACATTATTATCAAGCAGCTAGTGCTTGGGTGGTATTCTTCGTTCCTGCAGATGATCCTGATATTGTATTTTACAACGAATTCTTGAATTATCTGGGTGAGAAGCAGCGAGCAGCGGTGGCTAAATTGGATGAGAAGACCACCCTGTTTCTTGTACCTCCTTCAGAATTCTCAGAGAAAGTGCTGAAGGTACCAGGAAAACTGAGCGTCTCTGGTGTTGTTTTAAGGTTAGACCATCCTGGTTCGGATTCTGGGCCTCCTCATCATCCACATGAGAGAAAGGATACCAATTTCAGGCCTTTCAATGGGGATCCCCATTACCCAACATCACCTCCAGGACCTTATTCGTCAGTGCCAGCTTTTCCAAATATCGAGAAACCCGTGCTAAAAAATTCATCTTTTCACGGGAATTCGGTAACAGTAGCTCCACCTGTGTCAGTTTCAGGCTCTACTCGGACTATTGGAAATATGCGAGATGCATTTGATGAAAACCGGCATGAATATATGCTCAATCAAGGGAACCCATCTCTTGGACAAAACTGGTCTCGTCGTGATCTGCAGAACTCGAACTCTGGTACTAGAAGTACTACATCACAATCTTCCAGTAGTGCTGTTAATCCCATCATGCAGGGATATAACTTAGTCATGCCTAGAGCTGTGCAGGAATCAAGTTCAAGTAATTATTCACCTGAAATGTCACGGGTTCAATTCAGTGGAAGTGGCAAGCTGTCCCTGCAAGAATCCAAGGCTCCAGTTTCGTCATCTATGCCCAATGCAGCCCTTCAAGCAGAACAGCTTGCACAGTTGGCATCATCTCTTCTTGGGCAACAGCAGAGGCAACCAAGGGGAGATTTTAGGCAATCAAGCAATCTGCATCAGTCTGAGAACACTTATACACCTTCGCAGATATATGCCGTACCCCATAATCAGGTATCTTCTGAGCTTTCATCGTCATATTTTGATCAAGTACAGCAATTGCAGCAGCATCAGACCCCGAACGTGCCAACTGCATCTCAAAGGGAGCTTCAGACCGGTGCTCAACTGAATCAGCAGCCCCAAAGTAGCGGTACCCAAGTGGAAGTTGAAGCGGATCCACAAAAACGCCTCCAAGCAACATTGCAGCTAGCAGCGGCTCTTCTTCAGCAAATCCAACAAGGGAAAGGGACTTGATC
>JAHQCQ010031983.1:0-12535 GCA_023539305.1 Ilex asprella | reverse complement strand
TTTTTCAGTAGGTAGTAGACTTCCAGGGCTACAAAAGTGTATTTCACAAAAATTTTCCAATTCGACATCTAAATGGGTCAAAACTACACTGAAAGTTGAGGATATTCTGTCACCTACGTCCGGACGGGAATAGACACGCGTCTTGACGTGCATGGCAGAAACTTGGGCGTAGAAACACGCGTTCGGACGGGAATAGACACACGTCTGGACACGCCTAACACACATCCGGACGGGCCAACCCGAGGGCTACGCGTCTGATACGAGTTTTGGGTGTTTTCTCCAATTATTTTTCTTATTTCATCCCTTCTAGCTTAGAGAGACTTAGAAAGGAAAAAGGAAGGAAAAAAAATTAGGGGATTCAAGTGTTGATGCAAGTGGAGAAAGATCAAACCTTCTAGTTCTCACACCAAAAACTAAGGAATTAAGGTAGGGGATTTCTTCTTATTCTCTTTCATTGAGGCTAGGGTTATTATATATACATGTTTTAACTCTTATTAGTATGTATTTGCTATGGGTTCTTTATTTCTTGTTTTTCTTGCAATTATTATCATGTTTTACATGAATTTAGGGTTGATACCCAATTTTTCTTGATTCCAAAAACCAAGATTTCAAGGGTAAATGATTCTCCTCTTAAATTCTTCATTTATTGTTGATGTGGGAACCTTACAACTTTGTGTTGAGTGATAAATTAATATTGTAGTTGATCTCTTGTAATTTTCTTAAGTGGTTATTAAAAATGTTACATGCCAAATTTGGGGATTCTGTTAATACTTGGAAATTGCTAGTTTATTGAGAATATGTTAGTTTCCTTATTGTATGGTTGTTGTGACGGACTTGAATTGCATTCAAAAAATGCCGTAGAGTGTTAAAGGTTAATCTATCCCAATGGGGGTGAGATGGTTTCATAACACTTATAGTGAGTTGTCATTTGGTAATACAACCACTATCGTTCACTGGAGTTTGAACTAGGGGTGGTATACCTTTCCTGGGGAGGGATTCGTCACTGCCATTGGGATGGTAGATGCCCTTTCCCAAAGAGCTTGTGATTGATTATGATTGGTAAACTAGGTATAGTCGTTGGGTAGATTCTTGAGATACAATCAACGTACATGGCATAGGATGAACCAATATATATCTATATATCTGCATGAGAATATGAATTGGATTATGTCGGAGCCGGTGCATTGGTATGGGACAATGCAATGGTAGGCACCGGTCCAAACCATTTGAAAATGGTTACTATTAAAGAATGCATTTCTCTATGTCCAATTGATTATCACTGTTGTATAAACTTGAGATCTGTTTATATGTCACGATTTTCTCTCAAAAGTTATATATGATATTTGTGAAATGAGACCGACTTGTTTTACATTTTATAAATCTTGTTTGAGTTTGGGAAGATTTTACTACAGAGCTTCGTGCTCATCCCCTACAATTACATATTTTTAGATCATGTACTAGATGAAGAGTTGAGAGTCGAGGAGCCCATACACTGGGAGACTCCACTAGACGGGGAGGTGGATCCTGATGTGGATGCTTAGAGCGACACATTCTTTTGTACTAGACTAGGATATTTTTTTGAAACAATGTAAAGTCTAGTTTATATTTTGTTACATTCCACCGTGCTACATTAGTTAACTTTTGGTATGTAACGGCCAAGATGGGTCTATTCTTTTGGGATAATGATGTAAATTCTATGGATAATTTTATGAAATCTTATTTATTGATGGATTATGTTAGTGCTCTCATGCAGTGAATGGTGTTTAGAATGTAATATCGTTCAGAGTGTATTTTTGGGTGTTACAAAGTTGGTATCAGAGCATAGGCTTTAGGTCTTACATAGGAGCTGTAGGTTATGGATCACCACTAGAGATGTAGGATTAGGGCGAAGGAAATTGTTGGTCTAAATTTATATTAGCCATATGCTTTATATTAAAGTACAACCTATGATATCTTGTACATCAATGAAAACTAAATTGTGAATTGATGTTCAGGATGGACGAGAGAAATATACGAGGACGGGGACGCGGACGTGGGCGTGGTCGTGGAGGTCAAGTGGATCCACCACCACCACCACCTCCGGATGCCATGCAAGGAATTTACCAATGCTTGAGGGACCTCATCACTCTGGTACAACACCAAAATGGTAACAACAACCACAATGGTGGAGCTCATCCTCTCGCTCAAGTACCCAACAATGGGAACGAAGATCGAAGGATGATAGCTCTTCGGGAATTCTTAAGACAATGACCACCCAACTTCCAAGGGAGCTCCAATCCTTTGGAGGCGGATATATGGATCCACCAAGTGAAGAAGATCCGTGATGGCATGGGAGTTACCGAGGAGTTAAAAGTTGGTTTGGCGACCTACCTGTTTGAGGGGGAGGCCGACTATTGGTGGGATGTCATAAAGAGGAGAAGGGACACTGACACCCTCACTTGGGAACGGTTCGATCAACTTTTCCAAGATAAGTACTTCCCTGAATCGGTCAGAGACTAAATGAAGGCAGATTTTCTCTCACTACGGAGGGTAGTATGACCGTGGCTGAGTATGAGAGGCGGTTCGACGAGCTCTCCCGTTATGCTATAGGATTTATATCTACTAAGCCCGACGGGGCCAAGCTCTTTGAGTAGGTCTGAGGACGATCATTAGAGAGAAGTTGGTGGCTCTCAGGATTTGTGATTTTGGGGACTTGACAAACACAACCGCACTGGTAAAGAGAGACATAGAGGATAGCTAGCGACGACAGAGCTTCTCAAGAGGAGGTCCGATCCGGACGGGTGCGAGCACTAATGGGGCACAGAGACAGAAACCATACCGTCTCCCAGATCAGGCAGGGGGACAGAGAGCTCAGACAACTCGAGCAGCAGGAGGTGTACTGGGGAGAATAGCCACAGACCCCAGTCAGTGTTTCGCATGTGGAGGAGTAGGGCACTTCAGACACAATTGTCCATCACTTCCACCGAGGGACAACCCAGCGACAAGGCAAGTGGCTGCAAACAAGCCACTACATCAGCAGAAGCCGTTGGGAGCTCCAGCCCCAGGCGGCGCCACCCAGGGGAGAGTATTTTCCTTGACCCAACAGGCAGAAGATGCCTTCAAGGCAGTTGTTGAAGGTATCATTCTTCTTTATAATTCTTAGGCCTGAATCTTATTTGACCCTGGTGCTACATATTCATTCATACGCACTGCATATGCTAGTAATTTGGGATTGAGTTTCGAGAAACTAGAACACGCCTTGAATATTAACTTGCCTACGGGAGAACAGTTGGGTACCAACCAGGTTTGCAAGGGTTGTGTGCTTCGTATTGGGGAGCACGAATTAATTGTAGATTTGGTTGCTCTAGATATGAAGGGGTATGACGTTATATTCGGGATGGACTTGTTTTCCGCTTTTCGGGCAGTAATGGATTGTTTCCGTAAGCGGATTACATTTCAGTTACCAGGAGGGGTAGTCTTTAGTTTTATCAATGACCGAAGTTCCTCCCATCCATTTCCTACTATGGGTAGTAGATTTCTAAAAGCCAAGGCGGAAATTCAATTGAGTTTCTTGGCTAGCTTGATAGGAGATGATCGGGATAAATCCCATGCAGACGTGGTGTGGATTGTATCAAAATTTTCTGGATGTCTTCCCAGATGAATAACCCGGGTTACCACCACACAGGAAAATTGAGGTCAAGATTGATCTCTATCCGGGAATCGAACCTATATACATTGCTCCCTACCGTATGACACCTTTGGAGTTGAAGGAGCTAAGGAAGCAGTTGGATTGCCTATTGACTATTAGATTTATCCGTTTGAGTACTTCACCTTGGGGAGCCCCGGTCCTCTTTGTGAGAAAAACGGATGAGACCTTACGGTTGTGCACGGATTATTCGAGGTTGAATCGGGTTACCGTGAAGAATAGGTATCCGTTGCCGAGAATTGATGACCAATTTGATCAGTTGAAGGGTTCGAAGTATTACTCTAAGATTGATCTTCGCACGGGGTACCATCAACTGCGAATTAAGGAGGAGGATATCCTTAAAACTGTTTTTCGTACCCGGTATGGCCATTTCGAGTATACAATGATGCCGTTTAGATTGACTAATGCCCCCGCAGCCTTCATGGATTTGATGCACAGAGTCTTCCAGCCTTACCTCGATCAATTTGTCATTGTATTCATTGATGACATATTGATTTACTCACAGACTCAGGAGGAATATGCTCGTCATCTCTCTATTGTGCTACAAATATTGAGAGAACATAAGTTATATGCGAAGATGAGAAAGTGTGAGTTTTGGATGAAGGAAATGAAGTTCCTTGGCCATGTTGTGTCCGAACAAGGAGTAGCAGTTGATCCCACAAAGTTTGAGGTTGTGATGAAATGGGAACTACCAAAGAATATGACCGAAGTGCGTAGTTTTCTGGGCTTGACAGGCTATTATCGTAGGTTTGTAGAAGGGTTCTCAAAACTTGAGATGTCGATGACCCGCCTTACAAAGAAGGGGAAGAAATTCTTATGGACTCAAGCGTGTGAACTAGCCTTTCGCACCTTGAAGGAGAAGTTGACGACGGCTCATGTCCTCATCATTCCGAGCAGTGGGGAAGGATACAATGTTTACACCAATGCTTCTCTACGAGGCTTGGGGTGTGTTTAATGCAAGGATGAAAGGTGGTTGCCTATGGCTCGAGGCAACTTAAGACTCATGAGCATAATTATCCCACTCACGACTTGGAGCTTGCCGCTGTGGTTTTTGCTCTTAAGTTGTGGACATTTTATTTATACGGGGAGAAATTTCAAGTGTTCTCGGACTATAAAAGCCTCAAGTATATCTTCACACAGAAAGACTTGAATCTCCGACAGAGAAGGTGGATTGAGTACTTGGAAGATTATGAGTTCATGCTTAACTACCATCCGGGGAAGGCGAATGTAGTTGCCGACGCTCTTAGCAGAAAGTCTCGAGGTGAAATCAATTATCTTGCGGTAAATAGGTGGAAATGATTGATACATTGGAGGAGTATGATCTATGGGTGGATGGACCGGAGTATCAATCATATCTATCCAACCTTGTAGCTCAACTGATGCTTCGGCGACGGGTAGTAGAGTTGCAATGCTTGGATTCGGAACTCGATGGGATTAGAGCCCGATTGGAGAATGGAGAAGCGATTGAAGGATGGTCATGGAAGAATGGAGAGTTGAAATATGGGGAGAAACTATGTGTTCTTGATGATTCGTCCCTAAAGGAAAAGATACTTGGGGAATGTCATCGTTCCAAGTTTGTTATCCACCCCGGCAGCACAAAGATGTATAGGGACATGAAGCGTCAGTATTGGTGGAGGAGAATGAAGTGAGATGTGGCGAAGTATGTGGCAAAATGTGCAGTGTGCCAGCAGGTGAAGATTGAGCATCAAAGACCAGGAGGAGTCCTACAGTCTTTGCCCATTCCAAAGTGGAAGTGGGATCATATCATAATGGACTTCATGTCGGGCTTACCACAGACGTCGCGCGGGCATAATGCAGTGTGGTTCATCGTGGATAGACTCACCAAGTCCATTCACTTTTTGGGTATGAAGACCACAGATACATTCGAGACTTTGAGTCAGCGGTATATCCATGAGATCGTGAGGTTACACGACGTTCCGCTCTCGATTGTGTCGGATCGTGACTCTAGGCTTGTGGCAAGATTCTGGCAAAGTCTACAACAAGTGATGGGGATAGAGTTACACTTTAGTACTGCTTTTCATCCCCAAACGGATGGCCAATCCGAGAGGGTGATACAGATTATAGAGGATATGTTACGCGCTTGCGCGTTGGACTTCAAGGGGAGTTGGAACAACCACGTACAGTTGGTGGAGTTTGTTTACAACAACAGCTATCAGGAAAGTATTGGGATGGCCCCATATGAGGCTTTGTATGGACGACCATGCCGATCACCGACGTGTTGGTTAGAAGCCGGCGAGAATAGTTTGTTTGGACCGGACATTGTTCTAGAGACTACGGAGAAGATTCAACTCATCCGAAAGAGGCTACGGACGGCGCAAAGTAGACAGAAGAGCTATGCGGACCACAGACGAAGACCCTTAGAATTCAAGGTGTGAGACTACGTATTTCTCAAGGTGTCACCCAAGAAGGGCGTGTTTCCATTCGGTAAGAAGGGGAAGTTAGCGCCAAGATATACCAGACCGTTTAAGGTAATCAAAGCAGTAGGCAAGGCGGCATATCAACTTCGACTACCAACCCAGCTATCCGAAGTACATGACGTGTTCTACGTGTCCATGTTGAGAAAGTGTCACTCAGATGCAACCCCAGTCATGAACTTGGAGGAGATTGAAATTCAAGACGGAGCAACCTACGAAGAGCAACCGGTAGAAATTCTCGATGCCCAGGAAAAAGTGCTTCGCAACAAAGTTATCAGATTAGTGAGGGTTTTGTGGCAACACCATGGAGTGGAGGAAGCTACATGGGAACCGGAATAAGAAATGCAGGAGAAGTATCCATATTTGTTCACTACTTGAGGTAAGTTTTGGGGACGAAACTTTCTTTAAGGGGGGGTGGATTGTAACAGCCCGCATTTTCTTTTACATATGTATATAGATATATAGTAAATAATTGTTGTAAAAATGCTAATATAGGTAAATATGTAGGGATGAACTAAGTAGATAGTAAGAGTAAAAATAAAGATTTAATTTGAGGTAATAGGGTATGTTGTAGAAGTTGGGGGTAGCTCGGAGTCAAAACACACTTTAGAGAGAATTTGGGTAAAAAAAATTCGATACTTCCCTAGTGTTTTGATCATAACTTTTTATTTTGACATCATTTTGATCTGAAATTTGGACAGTAGGTAGTAGACTTCCAGGGCTATAAAAGTGTATTTAACGAAAATTTTTCAATTCGACCTCTAAATGGGTCAAAACTACACTGGAAGTTGAGGGTATTCTGTCACCCGCGTCTGGACGGGAATAGACACGAGGCTGGACGCGCATGGCAAAAACTTGGGTGCAGAAACACGCGTTTGGACGGGAATAGACATGCGTCTGGATGCGCCTAACACGCGTCCAGACGGTAAGAACACGCGTCCGGAGAGGGCCAACCCGAGGGCTATGCGTCTGAGACGGGTTTTTGGTGTTTTCTCCAAATCTTTACCTCATTTCATCCCTTCTAACTTAGAGAGGCTTAGAGAGGAAAAAGGAAGGAAAAAAATCAAGGGATTCAAGTGTTGATGCAAGTGGAGAAAGATCAAACCTTCTAGTTCTCACACCAAAAGTTAAGGAATTAAGGTAGGGGATTTCTTCATATTCTCTTTCATTGTGCCTAGGGGTTTTATATATACATGTTTTAACTCTTATTAGTATGTATTTGCTATGAGTTCTTTATTTCTTAGTTTCCTTGCAATTATTATCATGTTTTACATGAAGTTAGCGTTGATACCCTATTTTCTTGATTCCAAAAACCTAGATTTCAAGGGTAAATGATTCTCCTCTAAAATTCTTCATTTATTGTTGATGTGGGAACCTTATAACTTTGTGTTGAGTGATAAATTAATATTGTAGTTGATCTCTTGCAATTTTCTTAAGTGGTTATTAAAAATGTCACATGCCAAATTTGGAGATTCTGTTAATACTTAAAAATTACTAGTTTATTGAGAATATGTTGGTTTCCTTATTGTATGGTTGTTGTGACGGACTTGAATTGCTTTCGAAAAATGTCGTAGAGTGTTAGAGGTTAGTCTATCCCAGTGGGGGTGAGATGGTTTCCTAACACCTCTAGTTGGTTGTCATTTGATAATGCAACTACTATTGTTCACTGGAGTTTGAACTAGGGGTGGTATACCTTTCCTGGGGAAGGATTCGTCACTGCCATTGGGATGGTAGACGCCCTTTTCCAAATAGCTTGTGATTGATTATGATTGGTGAGCTATGTATAGTCGTTGGGTAGATTCTTGAGAAACAATCAACGTACATGGTATGAGATGAACCAATATATATCTATATATCTGCATCAGAATATGAATTGGATTATGTCGGAGCTGGTGCATTGGTATGGGACAATGCAACGGTAGGCACCGGTCCTAACCATTTAGAAATGGTTACTATTAAAGAATGCATTTCTCTATGTCCAATTGATTATCACTGTTGTATAAACTTGAGATCTGTTTATATGTCACGATTTTCTCTCAAAAGTTATGTATGATATTTGTGAAATGAGACCGACCTATTTTACATTTTATATACCTTATTTGAGTTTGGGAAGATTTTGCTACAGAGCTTCGTGCTCATCCCTTACAATTACATATTTTCAGATCATGTACTAGATAAGGAGTTGGGAGTCGAGGAGCCTGTACACTGGGAGACTCCACTAGACGGGGAGGTGGATCCTGAGGTGGACGCTTAGAGCGACACATCCTTTTGTACTAGACTAGGATATTCTTTTGAAACAATGTAAAGTCTAGTTTATATTTTGTTACATTCCGTTGTGCTATGTAATGGCCAAGATAGGTCTATTCTTTAGGGATAATGATGTAAATTCTATGGATAACTTTATGAAATCTTATTTATTGCTGAATTATGTTAGTTCTCTCATGCAGTGAATGGTGTTTAGAATGTAATACCATCTAGGGTGTGTTTTGGGGTGTTACACATACCAACCACCACACAGGAGGAGCATTGAGGATACATAGAACTAGTTCATGCAAACTCAAATGAACTGCAACACATATTTCACACAGGGCTTTCACCGATTTCAAAGCAAAGACCACCTAGTTTTTTGAGGATATGAAAAGCCACATTCAAATGTTGACTTAATCCATGAGCACACATGAGAAGGGCAAGTTTCCTGCTCAACCAAAACCATCACAAGGCCAATTCCATGTCCAGAACTCTTCAATCACGGAAACCCCACAAGACCAAGCCTAAGCTATCAATATACTAAGACATGGCAAGGTGATTGATCAAACAATCACAAATATGTTAATTTCAAGGCCAAGACCTGAGTCAACCCCATGTACTGAACCGGTTGAGCCTAAACAACTTGAGCCTGAGCCTATGATCAAAAAAGAGCTTAAATCATCAAAGGAAAAAGACCCTTCGTGCCCTATTCCAGCTCCTTTCCCTCATAGACTCAAAACAGTCCAGAAACTGAGTGATTAATACTCAAATATAGCATGTTCTTATGCCCCATTTTGGACTAATTATGCTTTGGTGGAGTTTAAGTGATGATGTTTCAGGTCTTAAAGTGAACAAGGGTTCAAAGGCACCAAAAAATACCTTTGAAGGCAATTACAACATTTTAAGGGGCAAATTGTAAAAGCTTGGAGCAAGGAAGATACGTTCGAACGTTAAATACTGTTCGAACGGTCATGAAAAACCAGACCAGATATTATAATCTGTGTTGCAGGCAAGGCCCAAGGCCCTGGAATTCAAGTACTACGTTTGAACGGTCATGAATGTTCGAACATCCACTGGAGCAAGGACAAGATCAGACTAAGACATAGCGTGTTGCAGACTTGCATTAGGAAGGCCTAGGCACTTGAGTGCCACGTTCGAATGGCAACCACCGTTGGAAAGCACCTGGAATTATTGGAAAGACCAGTCAGGATTCTACAAGGACCTGGAGGGAGATTTGCACAAAGGCTTGGAGGAAGATTTTTATAGAGAACCACGTGTCTTCTGACATAACTGGCAGGCACTGATTCCATCTGACGTTTGAACGGTAGAGAGCAAAGACAGAGAAACCGTTCGAACGCCATTTACCTTTCGAACGGTATTGACAGACTGTCTGCAGAGTGGTTGAATTTTTACTTTGACTTTGACGCCCAAATCTATTCTTTTACCCCCTTCCCTGCCTTCTCCTTGCCTATATATACCCTTAATTTGTAGATCAAAAAGGGGAGACTTGGCAGTCAATATTTAGTAGCCAACACTTCTCATTAGTAGTTCTTCTAATTGTCTTAGTATTATCTCTTTGTTAGAGAGTGGGGAAGTTCAATTTCCCAATCCTTTTCTTTCTGTTAATCCTTACATTTATATTTGCTTAAGAGTTGTAATTCCTTTATTTACATTTAGTCTTTATATTTATGTTCTTGATTTACATTTAGTCTTTACATTTATGTTCTTGATTTACATTTAGTCTTTACATTTATATCTTTATTTACTTCTAGGCTTTACATTTATGCTTTTACATACATGCTTTTAATTATGTCTTGCACTTTCATTATTTGAGCTCCTTTCTTGCTTAGAGGAGTGAAACTCTTCCACTTTTCTAAAGCTTTACCAAATCTGTGAAGGGTGGAAAGTGATTCACTCACTCTTTATTGAATATTAGCTCCTCGTTACCTGTACTATTTTTTTGTGGAGTCCTCTACTTAGAGGGATGTGCATCACTCACTTTTTTAGTTTTACCAAAGCTATGAAGAGTGAGTAGTTTCTCATTCACTCTTTAGTAAGAGGTGAAGGGCATGTATTGATTATCTGGAGGTTATATTATGTATTGTTCTAATACTTAATGTTCATATCCCCTTGTTTATTAGATGATTGATTGCATCTAGCAAAGCTAAGGTAATTTGTATAATCGATGGTCTTTCTATGACACAGATAACTCTTGCATGGAAAGACTCCTCGTTTCAAGGCAAGTACCACGACTAGATCTTCATGACTACCCTTTAATCATCCCCATTGTCAAGCTTCATTTAAAAGGATGGAATATTAAAGCTATGGTTGGATGTCATGAAGAAATGCTTGCTTATTTGGGGACGCAATAACTGTCGGTGCAAATAATTCTTGTAAACTTCTAGTAAGACATCAGAACCATGACCTTAATAGGCCATCTTTATCTTCCGATTAACTTGCCATTGACACGGTAGTTAGTTGAGTTATCAAGCATAATTATAATAAACCGGATAATTAAATACATGTCCCGATCCTTGAACTAAAGAGTGACTTTATTTCCATTAACCTTGTAAACTTTGTTGAAGAGGATTCAATATTTTGTTCAGGAAATCACCCATATCTCACCATCTTAAAATCTCAAGGTTACAATCAATTGGTCTCCTTTACTGATTACTTTGAAACAACAACACAACAAGTTCCTTGTGGATTCGACTCTGGACTCAAACCAGATTATTACTATAACTTGACCGTCAGCACTTGGGTGTACACATTTCGGATCAAGTAAGTGAGCAACCTGTAACACCCCAAAATACCCCCTGGACGGCATTACATTCAATCACCATTCATACCATGAGAGCACTAAGATAAACCATCAATAAAAAAGACTTCGTAGAAGTAATTCACAACATTTACATCAATATCCCAAAATATTATGCCATCTTTGGCCTTTACATTCCCAATGGAAATTTACTATTATAGTGCAGCGAAAATTACAAAACAAATCTAGACTATACAGTGTTTTCAAAATAGTATTCTAGTCTAGAACAAAAAAATAAACGACATCTCTAGATGTCCCAATCGGGATCCAAGTATCCCTCTAGTGAAGCCTCCCCGAGGTACCGCTCGTTAGCACCGAGTACATCCTCTAGCCCGACATCTGAAAAAGGTTCAACTGCAAGGGGTGAGCACGAAGCTCTGTAGAAAAATTCTCCCAAAGCCATACAAGGTTTAGAACAGCAGATAAAGCGGTCGGTCTCATTTTTTAAACATAACATAGATGTATAATTTGGAATAAAGCAGTGACATTTGAAAGGATCTCAAGTTTATTTCAAAACATTACTTAAATGAATAAACGAGCAATCATACACACAAAATAATCATTAATGATTATAAATAATTCCCAATAATTCTTTAGGTAGGTGGCATACTTTGTGGTAACCTCCACCTCCTCTTTGGTCACTGTGGCTTCACAAACATCCTTACCGGGAACCTCTTGAGAAAGGGTGAGCATCCTTACAAGGAACCTCTCACCAATCATTACATTGTTTCCCAAACATCCTTACCGGGAATCTCTTGGGAAGGGGTGAGAGTCCTTACAAGGAACCTCTCACTATAACGGGCTTATTTCTCAAGCATCCTTACTGGGAACCTCTGGAGAAGGGGTGAGCATCCTTACAAGGAACCTCTCACTATAACGGGCTTATTTCTCAAGCATCTTTACTGGGAACGTCTTGAGAAGGGGAAAGCATCCTTACAAGGAACCTCTCACTCATGAGCGTCACCAATAACCCAACCAAGCATACGTTTCCACATTTATCCTAATTTACAAGCATTTATGTAAGATCCCAAAATATATCATGCAACAATTTCACATCCCACCAAGAAAAATACATGAGATCGCAATAGCATCATTTCATGGTTCGATATGAAACACTAAGGTTTTGAAATCAATAATTTAGAACAATTTAGAGAAAAGTTCATCTCTCTTGAAATATAGGGTTTTTAATCAAAGAAAAGGATTCAAGGGTTAATCAAACAATGATATTGTTTAAATCATGGTAATAGTCACAAGGGTATTAAGAAACTAGGATTATATAGCCTACATGTATAATTTTAAAGTGAAAGATTACATATATATAGGCCCTAGCCTCAATGTAAGTGAGTGAGA
>JAHQCQ010031982.1:0-12536 GCA_023539305.1 Ilex asprella | reverse complement strand
ATTGTTCATTCTACCAGATACGGTTTCCACAAGAGTCTTGGGGTAGTATGGGATGCCACAAGAACTTGTGGAAATGGTGTATGGTGGAAGGAATTATGTTTTGGAAATTTGTTGCCAACTCTACTTGGTTTCACTTCTTTATTTATCCATTTCAATTACCGTTGCTATTTAAACTTGAGATCTGTATAAATGTCCCGGCTTTATTTCAAAAGCTATATATGATATTTTTAAAATAAGACCGACCGGTTTTGACATGTTTTCTAAACCTTGTTTGAGTTTGGGAGGATTTTCCTACAGAGCTTAGTGCTCACCCCCTACAGTTAAACCTTTTTCAGGTGTTGGGCCAGAGGAGGTACTCGGTGCTAACGAGCCATACCTTGGGGAGGCTTCACTACAGGGATACTTGGATCCCGAGTGGGACATCTAGAGATGTCGTTTACTTTTTATTCTAGACTAGAATACTATTTTGGAAACACTGTATAGTCTAGATTTCTTTTGTAATTTCCGCTGCGCTATAATAGTAAATTTTCATTGGGAATGTAAAGGCCAAAGATGACATATTCTTTTGGGTTATTGATGTAAATGTTATGGATTACTGTTAGGAAGTCTTTCTTTTATTATTATTATTGATGGTTTATCTTAGTGCTCTCATGATATGAATGGTGATTGAATGTAATGTCGTCCAAGGTGTATTTTGGGGTGTTACAATACTTGTGGATAAATTTATCACAATAAAGAGCAGATTTACCACTTTTGATGGTTAGTTTATCATTGTTATGGGTAAGCATACCAGATTTCTGGATATATTTACAATTTTAGAGACCGTTTACAACTGTTTTGATAATATTTACAACATATGTGTGTAAGTTTATGATGATCAAGGATAAATTTATTACAATTTATTGTTAACTTAGAATGATTGTGGAAAAATTTACTAGTACACAAGTCAAGTTTACTTTTACTTTGGTTAATATTATGATAACCATGGATAATAATAATACAAATTTAAAAGTATTATTTTTTTTACCTCCAAAATGTTTGTGATCTATCGCAATGTTATAGTAGTCTCCCCCAAAAATAGTTTCCTAAGAGATTGTGATCGATCATAGAGTGAAGCGATAGATCATTGTGTTTCATGACAATTTTTTGTTTTAAGAATAAAAATTGTGATCAATTATAGTACTACATTTTTTGTGATATATCTCGATAGATTAGGATCTATTGCAACAGGTTTAGAATATACCTTAAAATTGTAATGCCCCAAAAACCCCCTTGGACAGCATTACATTCTAAACACCATTTGCTGGATGAGAGCACTAAATAACTCCATCAATAAGAAAGTTTCATTCATCAACCATTGACATTTTAACAAAATTCGGGCAGAGTCTCCTTTGTACGGGGAGCCCTACCCAAATCACAACCTGTACAATTATATTGCAATTGACCTCACGGGGTCCACATATGCATAGCTATTGACCACACCGGGTCCATTTATCCATCATAAAGTAAACTTTTATTCACCATATATCATACCCACAATATTATCCCAAAAATAATAGACCCATCTTGGCCTTTACATTCCCAAAAAAATTAACTAATGTAGTGCAACGGAATATAACAAAATGCCAACTAGACTTTACATTGTTTCAAAAGAATGTCCTAGTCTAGTATAAAAGAATGTGTCGCTCTAAGCGTCCACCTCGGGATTCACCTCGCCATCTAGCTAAGTCTCCCAATGTATGGGCTCCTCGACTCCCAACTCCTCATCTAGTACATGATTTGAAAATATGTAATTTGTAGGGGATGAGCACGAAGCTCTGTAGCAAAATCTTCCCAAACTCAAACAAGGTTTAGAAAAATGTAAAACAGGTCGGTCTCATTTAGCAAAATAACATATATAACTTTTGAGAGAAAACCGTGACATTTAAACAAATCTCAAGTTTATACAACAGTGATAATCAAATAGAAAAATTAAAAATGCATTATTTAACAATAAACCATTGCCAAATGGTTTGGACCTGCGCTTGCCGTTGCATTGTCTCATACCAATGCACCGAATCCGACATAATCCATTCCATGTTCTCATACAGATATATAGATATATATTGGTAGATTCCATGCCATGTACGTTGATGGTTTTTCAAGAATCTACCCAACGACTATACCTAGTTCACCAATCACAATCATATCACAAGCACTTTGGGAAAGGGCGTCTACCATCCCAATGACAGTGACGAATCCCACCCCAGGAAAGGTATACCACCCCTAGTTCGAACTCCAGTGAACGATAGTGGTTGCATTACCAAATGATAACCCACAACAAGTGTTAGGAAACCATCTCACCCCCACCAGGGTAGACTAACCTCTAACACTCTACGACATCTTTCGATGGCAATTCAAGTCCCTCACAACAACCATACAATAAGTAAACCAACATATTCTCAATTAACTAACAATTTCTAAAGTATGAACAAAATTCCCAATTTCATCATGTGCAAATTTTCAATAAACAATTATGAAAAGTCCAAGAGATCACAATTCAATCATTTATTACTCCACACAAAGTTCTATGGTTCCAATTTCAATAATAAATGAAGAATTTAAGAGAAAATTCATCACTCTCCAAAATCTAGGGTTTTTCAAACAAAAGAGGAATTTCATATGTATTCAACCATAACTTTGTTAAAAACATGTAATCTTTAACCAAAAGACTAAGAGAGGATGATTTCATATCATTTATATCACATTTATAACAAAAACATACATATATACATAACCCTAATCTCAATGAAAGAGAAAGAGAAGAAATCCCCTACCTTGAATCCTTAACTTTGGTGTGAAGAACAAGAATATTTGATCTTGAATCACACTTGAATCTCTTGTTTTTCCCTTCCTTTCTTCCTCTCTAATGCTCTCTAGGGTTCCAAGAGGTGAGGTGGTGTGAGGGGAGTGGAATAAATGAGGAAAAACGGGATGAAAATGAGTTTAAAACACTTCAACCCCGAAATTTACTGTTCATGGTCTGTTTTGGTCTTCCCCAAATTACGGTTTTACCACTAAAAATCTCCAATTTGATCCATATGACTACCCTAAGATTTTTCGACGTTTTGAATTCATTTTTAATGTTATTTTAACCTAAAAACATTTATTTTTATGATTTATTTCAAAACTAAAATAAATTCACACTCGAAACATTAAAATTTCTATTTTATTCTTTCAAATCGCTGTAGGTGCTATTCTTACGGTTTCAATATATATATGGTTTATTCTTAAGTCATTACGTATATAAGAATCAATAAACAAGTACATTACTATATTAATATAAACATATGGGGGTTTACACCTTCAAGGTCTAAGAAGAAAACACAACACTTTACTATCCAAGGAATACCATAGTGCAGATTTTTGGTCAACCTCGGAGAATAAACTAATTTGACTCAGGTATTTCTAGTATGTGTGGCCTATATGGTTGAAAAAATATACGAGTTAGGGTTCTAACAAAAATAACGGTGCACAATTTGAAAGGTAGTCTGCCGGACTGCTTGGTTCTTCTATACTTGTCTAACTCGAGTTTGAGTGTCTTTTGTCTCAAATCCTATCTCGTAACCCTCTCCAATATAGGTAGGATGACTTTCACAAAGATCCATTTCTAGCATCATTCATTAACCAAAACCAAATTACCATCCATCTCCTAGAATCATCCATAACAATATGATGTAGAACTAGTATATTTAGCAAAATTTTTCTTCAATTCCTCTAAGCTAGCTCATCGGTGAGAATGCAAATGTCGTATTTTTCTCTTTTATTATTTAGCCCTTTATAATTATTATTCTGATAGTTTGATTTAAGATGTAAATAAAGACGTAAAAGAAAAACGGAACTAATAGGATGATTGTTGATAGTATAGACATGTGGGGATTTACAATCCACCTCCTTAAAGAAAGTTTTATTCTCGAAACTTACCTCAAGTAGCGAATAAGTGTGGGTACTTCTCTTGCATTTTTAGCTCCGGTTCCCAAGTAGCTTCTTCCACTCCATGGTGTTGCCACAAAACCTTCACTAGTCGGATGACCTTGTTGCGGAGCACCTTCTCTTTGGCATCGAGAATCTTCACCGGTTGTTCTTCATAGGTTGTTCCGTCTTGAATTTCAATATCTTCCAATTCTACAACAGGCGTTGCATCCGATTGCCACTTTCTCAGCATTGACACGTGGAGCACGTCATGTACCCCAGACAATTGAGCTGGTAACCGCAACTAATACGCCGCTTTGCCCACAACTTTAATCACTTCAAATGGCCCGGTATATCTTGGCGCTAACTTTCCCTTCTTGCCGAATCTAAATACTCCTTTCTTGGGCGATACTTTGAGGAACACGTAGTCTCCAACTGTGAATTCCAAGGGTCTTCGTCTTTAATTCGCATAGTTTTTCTGTCGACTTTGTGTCGCGCGTAGCCTCTCCCGGATGAGTTGAATTTTCTCGGTAGTTACTCGAACAATCTCCAGTCCAAACAAACTACTCTAGCCGACTTTCAACCAACACGTCGGGGATCTACACGGTCTTCCATACAATGCTTCATACGGTGTCATCCTAATACTTGCCTGATAGCTATTGTTGTATGCAAATTCTACCAACGGTAAATAGTTGCTCCAACTCCCCTTAAAGTCTAACGCGCAAGCACGTAGCATATCCTCCACAATCTGTATCACCCTCTCGGATTGGCCATCCGTTTGGAGATGAAACGCTGTACTGAAATATAACTCTGTCCCCATGGCTTGTTGTAGACTTTGCCAGAACCGCGCCACAAATCGAGAATCACGTTCCGACACAATAGAAAGCGGAACTCCATGCAATCGCACAATCTCACGGACATACAGCTAGCTCAAAGTCTCGAATGTGTCCGTGGTCTTCATACCCAAAAAATGAGCGGACTTGGTAAGTCTATCCACAATAACCCATACTACATTATGCCCGCGCGACGTCCGTGGTAAACCCGACACGAAATCCATGGTGATGTGATCCCACTTCCACTCTGGGATAGGCAAAGACTGTAGTAATCCTCCTGGCTTTTGATGTTCGATCTTCACCTGCTGGCACACCGCACATCGTGCTATAAACCTTGCCACATCCTTCTTCATTCCCTTCCACCAATATTGGCGCTTCATGTCCCTATAAATTTTTGTGCTACCGGGGTGGATAGCAAACTTAGAGCGATAACACTCTCCAAGTATCTCCTCTTTTAGGGACGAATCATCGAAAACGCATAGCTTCTCCCCATATCTCAAAGACCAATCCTCCATAGTTTCTCCATTCTCCAATTTAGCTCGAATCGATGTTAATTTAGGATCCAAGCATTGCAATTTCACAACCCTACATTGGAGATTAGGTTGAGCCACAAGGTTAAACAAACATGGTTGGGATCCATCTTCTCCAACCCATAGATCAAAATCTCTAAGGGCATCCCTCATCTTCCATTTACATGCAAAAATATTGAGTTCACCCCAAGACTTTCTGCTAAGCGCATCGGCGACTACATTGGCCTTCTCCGGATGATAATTGAGTATGAAATCATAATCTTCTAGATACTCAACCCACCTTCTCCATCGAAGATTCAAATATTTCTGTGTGAACACATACTTGAGGCTTTTATGATTTGAGAACACTTGAAACTTTTTCCCATACAAGTAACACCTCCACAGCTTGAGAGCAAAAACCACAGCGGCAAGCTCCAAGTCATGAGTGAGATAATTCTTCTCATGAACCTTTAATTGTCTCGAACTATAAGCAACAACCTTGCCTCCCTACATTAGCACACATCCCAAGCCTCATAGCGAAGCATCGGTGTACACATCATATTCTTCCCCACTGCACGGAATAATGAGGACAGGTGTCGTCGTCAACCTCTCCTTCAAGATGCTAAAGGCTAGTTCATACTCTTGAGTCCACAAGAATTTTTCTCTCTTCTTTATGAGACGTGTCATTGGCATTGCTAGCTTTGAGAACCCTTCCACAAACCTACGGTAGTAGCCTGCTAAGTCCAGAAAACTACGTACTTCGGTCACATTCTTTGGTGGTTCTCACTTCATCACTGCTTCAATCTTTGCGGGGTCAACAACTACCCCTTGTTTCGACACCACATGACCAAGGAATTTCACTTCTTTCATCAAAAACTCACACTTAATCATCTTCGCATATAACTTATGTTCTCTCAATGTCTGTAGCACAATAGAGAGATGGCGTCCATGTTCCTCGTGAGTCCGAAAATAGATTAGTATGTCATCAATAAACACGATGACAAACTGATCTAGATACGACCGAAATACCCTGTGCATTAAATCCATGAAGGCTACTGGAGTATTAGTTAATCCGAATGGCATCACTATATACTTGAAATGACCATACCGAATACGAAAAACAGTCTTAGGAATATCTTCCTCCTTGATCCGTAATTGATGATACCTTGTACGAAGGTCAATCTTAGAGTAATACTTAGAACCCCTCAACTGATCAAATAGGTCGTCGATTCGTGGCAAAGGGTATTTGTTCTTCATAGTAACCCGGTTCAACCTCCGATAATCCGTGCACAACCGTAGTGTCTCATCCGTCTTCTTCACAAAGAGGACCGGGGCTCCCCAAGGTGAAGTGCTCAAACGTATAAATTCAACGGCCAACAAATGATCCAACTGCTTCCTTAGCTCCTTTAACTCCAAAGGTGTCTTTCGATAGGGAGCAATGGATATGGGTTCGGTTCCCGGATAGAGATCAATCCTGAACTCAATCTCCCTGTGTGGGGGTAACCCAGGTAGTTCTTTTGGGAAGACATCTGAAAAGTTCGACACTATCAACACCACATCAGCATGGAGTTTATCCCGATCATCTCCTATCAGGCTAGCTAAAAAACTCAATTGGCTCCCCGCCTTAGCTTTCAAGAATCTACTACCCGTAGTAGGGAATGGATGGGAAGAATTTCGGTCATTCACAAAACTGAAAACTACTCCTCCAAGCAACTGAAATGTAATCCACTTGCGGAAACAATCCATTATTGCCCGGAAAGCGGACAACAAGTTCACCCTGAGTATAACGTCATACCTTTTCATATCTAAAACAACTAAATCCACAATCAATTCGTGCTCTCTAATACGAAGCACGCAACCCTTGCAGACCCGACTGGTACCCAATTGTTCTCCCGTAGGCAAGTCAATATGTAAAGTATGTTCTAGTTTCTCGCAACTCAATCTCAAATTAATAGCATACGAGGTACGAATAAAATAATGAGTCGCACCGGGATCAAATAAGATTCGGGCCCAAGAATTACATAGAAGAACGATACCTTCCACCACGGCATTGGAGACATCTTCTTTCAGTTGGGTCAGGGAAAATACTTTCCCCTGAGTGGCGCCGCCTGGGGTTAGAGCTTCCAACGGCCTCTGCTGCTATAGTGGCCTGTTTGCAGCCATTTGTCATGTCGCTTGATTGGTCCTCGGTGGGAGCGATAGACAGTTGTGTCTGAAGTGCCCTACCCTCCACATGCGAAGCACTAACGGGGGTCTGTGGCAGTCCTCCCCGGTACACCTCCTGCTCCTCGAGCTATTGTCGGTCTCTGTCCCCCTGCCTGGTCTGGGCCACGGTAGGGTGCCGCTCTCTGTATTCCACTGCTACTAGCACCCGTCCGAATCGGACCTCCCCTCATCCTCTATGTCTCTCTCCCCCAACGTAGCCCTCTCCACCAGCTTCTCTCTGATAGCAGGCCTCAAACCCTACTCGAAATGTTTGGCCCTCTTGGCCTCTGTAGAAATGAACTCCACGGCATATCGGGATAGCTCATCAAACCTTCTCTCATACTCCATCACAGTCAAGCTACCCTATCGAAGAGTTAAAAAATCGGTGCTCATCTTGTCCCGGATGGATTCCGAAAAATACTTATCTTGGAAGATCTGATCGAACTCTTCCCAAGTAAGAGCATTCGTGGTCCTCCTCCTCTTCACCGATTTCCACCAATGGTCTGCCTCCCCCTCTAGTAGATAGATAGCCAAGCCGACCTGAAGATCATCGGCCACTCCCATGCCATCACATATCTTCTTGACCCGACGGATCCATTTATCCGCATCTAAGGGGTTAGAGCTCCCTTGGAAAGTAGGTGGGTGTTGGCGTAGAAATTCTTTAAAAACCACCATCTTCCGATTCTCGTTCCCGTTGCCCGGTACTTGGGCTAATGGATGAGCTCCTCCATTATGGTTGTTCCCATTCTGGTGTTATACCAGAGTGGTAAGCTCCCTCAAACACTGATAAATGCCATTTATTGCATCGGGAGGTGGTTGCGGTGGTGGGTTTGCTTGACCTCCACGACAACGCCCACGCCCACGTCCACGTCCACGTCCACGTACACGTTCACTGTTCATTCTGCACATCAATTCACAATTTAGTTTCATTGATGTACAAGACATCCTAAATATCACTTTAATCTAAAGCATAAGGTTCATATAAAATTAGACCAACAATTTCCTTCAACTTAATCATACTTCCCTAGTGGTAATCCATAACTTACAGCTCCCATGTAAAACCAAAAACCTAGGCTCTGATACCATATCTGTAATGCCTCAAAAACCCCCTTGGACGGCATTACATTCTAAACACCATTAGCTGTATGAGAGCACTCAATAACTCCATCAATAAGAAAGTTTCATTCATCAACCACTGACATTTTAACAAAATTCGGGCAGAGTCTCTTTTGTACGGGGAGCCCTACCCAAATCACAATATGTACAATTATACTACAATTGACCTCACAGGGTCCACATTTGCATAGCTATTGACCACATCGGGTCCATTTATCTATCATAAAGTAAACTTCCATTCACCATATATCATACCCACACTATTATCCCAAAAATAATAGACCCATCTTGGCTTTTACATTCCCAAAAAAATTAACTAATGTAACGCAACGGAATATAACAAAATGTCAACTAGACTTTACATTGTTTCAAAAGAATGTCCTAGTCTAGTACAAAAGAATGTGTCGCTCTAAGCGTCCACCTCGTGATCCACCTCCCCGTCTAGCTGAGTCTCCCAATGTACGGACTCCTCGACTTCCAACTCCTTATCTAGTACATGATCTGAAAATATGTAATTTGTAGGGGATGAGCACGAAGCTTTGTAGCAAAACCTTCCCAAACTCAAACAAGGTTTAGAAAAATATAAAACAGGTCGGTCTCATTTAGCAAAATAACATATATAACTTTTGAGAGAAAATCGTGACATTTAAAAAGATCTCAAGTTTATACAACAGTGATAATCAAATGAAAAAATTAAAAATGCATTCTTTAACAATAAACCATTGCCAAATGATTTGGACCGGCACCTGCCGTTGCACTGTCCCATACCAATGCACCGACTCCGACATAATCCAATCCATGTTCTCATACAGATATATAGATATATATTGGTTCATTCCATCCCAAGTACGTTGATTGTTTCTCAAGAATCTACCCAACGACTATACCTAGTTCACTAATCACAATCACATCACAAGCACTTTGGGAAAGTGTATCTACCATCCCAATGGTAGTGACGAATCCCTCCCCATGGAAGGTATACCACCTCTAGTTCGAACTCCCGTAAACGATAGTGGTTGTATTACCAAATAACAACCCACTACAAGTGTTAGAAAACCATATTACCCCCACCGGGGTAGACGAATCTCTAACACTCTACGGCATCTTTGGATGGCAATTCAAGTCCCTCACAACAACCATACAATAAGGAAACCAACATATTCTCAATTAACTAATAATTTCTAAAGTATGAACAAAATCTCCAATTTCATCATGTGCAAATTTCCAATAAACAACTATGAAAAGTCTAAGAGATCACAATTCAATCATTTATTACTCCACACAAAGGTCTATGGTTCCAATTTCAATAATAAATGAAGAATTTAAGAGAAAATTCATGACTCTCCAAAATCTAAGGTTTTTCAAACAAAAGAGAAATTTCATGGGTATTCAACTCTAACTTTGTTAAAAACATGTAATCTTTAACCAAAAAACTAAGAGAGGATGATTTCATATCATTTATATCACATTTATAACAAAACATACATATATACATAACTCTAATCTCAATGAAAGAGAAAGAGAAGAAATTCTCTACCTTGAATCCTTAACTTTGGTGTGAAGAACAATAATACACTTGAATCTCTTGTTTTTCCTTTCCTTTCTTCCTCTCTAATGCTCTCTAGGGTTCCAAGAGGTGAGGGGGTGTGAGAGGAGTGGAAGAAATGAGAGAAAATGGGATGAAAATGAGTTTAAAACACCTCAGCCCCGAAATTTTCTGTTCTAGGACTGTTTTGGTCTTTTTCAAAATTACGGTTTTGCCACTAAAAATCTTCAATTTGATCCATATGACTACCCTAAGGTTTTTCGACGTTCCGAATTCATTTTTAATTTTATTTTAACCTAAAAACATTTATTTTTAAGATTTATTTCAAAACTAAAATAAATTCACACTCGAAACATTAAAATTTCTATTTTATTCCTCCGAACCGCTGTAGGTGCTATTCTTACGGTTTCAATATATATATGGTTTATTCTTAAGTCATTACGTATATAAGAATCACTAAACAAGTACATTACTTTATTAATATAAACATATGGGAGTTTACACATTCAAGGTATAAGAAGAAAACACAACACTTTACTATCCAAGGAACACCATAGTGCAGATTTTTGGTCAACTTCAGAGAATAAACTGATTTGACTCAGGTATTTCTAGTATTTATGGCCTATATGGTTGGAAAGATATACGAGTTAGGGTTCTAACAAAAATAACGGTGCGTAATTTGGACTTTCCAACAAGGAGTTATGATCAAATAAGTGAAAGGTAGTCTGCCAGACTGCTTAGTTATTTTATACTTGTCTAACTCTAGTTTGGGATTCTTTTGTCACAAATCCTATCTCGCACCCCTCTCCAATATAGGTAGGATGGCTTTCACAAAGATCCATTTCTAGTATCATTCATTAACCAAAATCAAATTACCATCCGTCTCCTAGAATCATTCATAACAATATGATGTAGAATTAGTATATTTAGCAAAATTTTTCTTCAATTCCTCTAAGCTAGCTCATTGATGAGAATGCAAATGTCGTATTTTTCTCTTTTATTATTTAGCCCTTTATAATTATTATTCTGATAGTTTGATTTAAGATGTAAATAAAGACGTAAAAGAAAAATGGAGCAAATAGGATGATTGTTGATAGTATAGACATGTGGGGATTTTCAAAAATGTAAAAAGAATGTTTGGGATCGATCCCAACTATTTGGGATCGATCACTGGTATCCTTAACTTATTTTTTTGGCAATTAATCTTCAATTTTGTATCTTTACATTAAATATCACCGATTTAAAGTCCTCTTTCCTCAAATCATTAATATAAAATTGACCTTTAATTTTATCAAAATGACATTTAATTTCAAGAATATACAATTTAATTCCACCAAATTAACATTCAATTTTATCTAATTAATTCGATTTTAATTTGATAAAATAAAATATTAATTATATTAATTCAAAAAAATTGCATTGAATGAAATTTTATTGTAATTTGAATAAATTGACCATTAATTTGGTTATTATTTGGATGAAATTCAATGTTAATTTGATAAAATTGATAGTTTTTAAATTCATGAATTTTAATTTTAATTTTAATTTAATAAAATATGCTATCAATTTAGTATTAATTTTATGAAATTAAAGTTTAATAAATAAAATAAAGGGAGAATTACCCTCTGACCTCTTGAGATTTATCACTTAATCACTCAAAACTCCTGACATTTAAAATATTATACACAGACCCCCTAAAATTTGTATGCGCTTAAAATTTAGACCCTTGTTGTGAAATGTTCGTTAATATATTTGTTAGTAAATTACACTCAAATCCCCTAGAATTTGTAGACATATAATACTTAGATCCCTCAAGTTTAAAATATTATATTTAGACAAAAAATACTCCAATTAAATATAGAATATTAAATATGTTAAATTTTACAACCAAAATTCATTTATATTGTATCATTTATTAAAATAAAAAAAAAGTCAACTGTTTTTAAAAAGTCTTAATTAGTATACTATTATACTATCTATTGGAATAAAATTAAAAAAATTAAACAAGGGGTCTAAGTCATTTATAATAGAACATAAATTTTACAATCAAAATTCATGTTCTATTAAGTCATTTATTGAAATAAAATCAAAAATAAAATTTTAATTTTTTCTTTAAAAATCTTATTTAGTATACAATTATACTATCTATTGGAATAAAACTAAAAAATCAAACAAGGGATCAAAATGTAATGGAAACAATATATTCTAACTTTAATTGGGGTAATCTAGTAGTTTAATATGGTTGTTCAAACTATCAAATTAAATTCCAATAGATAGTATAATTATATAATAATTATGATTTTTTAAGAAAAAATTATATTTTTATTTTTAATTTTATTTCAATAAATGTCATAATAGAAAATAAATTTTGGTTGT